>VDFB02299305.1:0-70879 GCA_007258455.2 Sequoia sempervirens
CAACTTGGTTTCATTAGCTTTATAGTATCTAATTAAGTTCAAATTTTGGCAACTACTAGCTAGGTTTCCATTATCTTAAGCAATATATATATATTCATGACATTTTACATAATAAATAATATAATTATTCAACTTATTATAATTAGATATTATATCTTTTAACAAAATTATTAAATATGTATAAAATTATTATAATTAATAATTAATAATAAGTATATTTTTATATAATACAAAACATAATTAATATAATATATATTTAATATAATAGTAATATATATTAATATGAGAGAGAGAAACTAAATTTTGATTGGTTGTTTCATGTCAACAATCCAAGGATGGCATGTGTCCTTGGGGAGTTATTCTCAAGGTAGCATGCCATTTGATTAAAGATATGATAGTTTTCCTTTAAGATCTCTTCAATGTACCCATTGCACACTTAAGGAGACAAAGATAAATATAGGGAAGAAAATATATAGAGAGAGGGAGATAATGACAAACATACACATAAAAAGGGAGACAAAGAGATAGAGAGGGGTAGAGAGGTAAAGAGATAATGATGAATAGATAGAGATATAGGGACAGTGATTGATATATCTCTCCCTATTGCTCTCTATATCTCCCACTATCTATGTCACTCCCGCCTCTTCCCCCCTCTATCTATTGAGCTATCTCTCCCTCTCCCCCCTTTCTCTCTCATTCACTCCATCTCTCCCTCCATCTCCCACTCTCATCTCTTATCTCTATTTCTTTTATCTCCCTCTTACCCCCTTTATATACCCTAGAGCACTAGGAAGTGGAGGGTGGGCTTAGGAGAGAGAGAGGGGGGAAAGGGACATATATATATATATATATATAGAAAGAATTAGAGGGGAAGGAGAGGGAAGAGGGGAAGAAGGAGAGAGAGAGAGAGAGGCTAGGAGGAGAGAGATAAAGGAAGGAGGGCTATGGGCAGAGGGTAGAGGGGTTTAAGGGTTTAGGGTTTAGGCAGAGGGATGAGAGATGAGGGGAGGGAGTGAGTAGCAGAGAGAGAGAGACCAAATACTTATTGATAACCATAAATCTTTGATATCTCTACCTTTTATATTCCACACATATGGACTAATAGTTGAACACAAAAAATCTATTTGTTGTTATAAAAACAACACATAATGATTTAAAATACAACTTATACTGAAAAAAAATGGACCAATAGTTGAACACTAAAACTTTTTGAAAATCCTTTCCAAGCACTTCTAATTTAAAAATACATGTTATTTATTGTGCTCACCTTTATATTTTGACTAGAAAATATTACATTATAAACAATCCACCTGCATTTGCTACCCCAATTGTTGTACGATACCTAATAATATTTTTTCACTATGATAAATAAACACTTGTTTCCAATGAGTGTCTTATTTCCATTAAATGACCATTTTATTTTTAAAATGATATACTTATAGTGGAGAGTTGTGATATTTTATTTGAAACAAAAAAAAAACTTATTTCACTTCTTCATGAAATATGTCACTTCTTTATGAGTTATGAGAGAGGGGAAGGGGAGAGAGAGAGGAATGGTTGTCACTAACTCTTGGCTCACCCAAACAGTTGATCATTGCACTAAGATGTGCATATTCAATCGAAAGTTAAAATTCATAAAACTTAGACTAAAAGAGTGGAATATCCAAGTCTTTAGAAACCTTTTCAAAGAAAGGATCTCTTTGAAAGTAGAATGGCTAAGATCCAAAAAGACCTCTCAAATGATTTTTCTTACATCCTAATAGAAGAAGAGAGGAATCTCATAATTCAATTGGATGGTGTCTATAGTTTTAAATAAATCTATTGGAGACAAAAATCAAGGATTAAATGATTTAAATAAGGTGTACAAAAACCAAGTTTTTTCATTTAAAATGCAAAATTAGAAGGCAAAAAAACATAATATGAAGATTGAAGATGGAAAGAGGGAAAGATGGAGGGAGTGGGAGAGAGATATGGGGTAAAGGGTTAAACGTAGAGGGTAGAGGGTTTAAGGGTTTAGAGTTTAAGGGTATGGAGGGGAGAGAGATAGAGGGAGTGAGGAGGGAGAGAAAGACCTAAGAGAGGGAGAAGGGGTAGGAGGGCTAGACTTGAGACATGAATGAGTGAGAGAGACCTCAGAGAGGAGTGGTGCTAGGGAGGGAGAGACTTGGAGAGAGACAAAGGAAGGGAGGGTTAAGGGTAGAGGGTAGAGGGTTTCAAGGCTCATGCTGGCATTTAGGGTTTAGGGGCTTGTGAGAGAGACAAAGGGAGGAGGAGGAGGAGAGGGAGAGGGGGTAGGATATTGAAGAGACTGAGAGAGAGAGAGGGAGGAGGAAAGAGACAGAGGAGGAGGATTAAGGGTGATGGTTTAAGGGCTTAAGGTTAAGGGTGGAGGGATAGAGATAGAGGGAGTGAGGAGTGAGAGAGAGACCAAGGGAGGGAGAGGGGGTAGGATATTGAAGATACTTGAGAGAGAGAGGGAGGGAGTGGGAGATAGATATAGGGAGGGAGAGTTAAGGGTACAGGGTAGATGGTTTAAGGGTTTAGGGTTAGGGGTGGAGGGGAGAGAGATAGAGGGAGTGAGTGAGTGAGAGAAAGACCTAAGAGAGGGAGTGAGTGAGTGAGAAAAAGACCTAAGAGAGGGAGAAGGGGTAGGAGGGAGAGACTTGAGAGAGACCTGAGAGAGGGAGAGGGGGTAGGAGGGAGAGACTTGAGAGAGAGAGAGGGTAGAGGGTTTAAGGGTTAAGGGTTAATGGTGTAGGGTTTAGGGTTATGGCCGGGTAGTTATGAAACTTCAAAGTTTTTTTCTTTGTGTTCTATTTTATAAAAATAACACATATAGACTAATAGTTGAACACAAAAAATCTATTTGTTGTTATAAAAATGACACATAATTATTTAAAATACAACTTATATTGAACAAAAATGGACCAATAGTTGAACACTATAATTTTTTGAAAATCCTTCACATTTAATGGGAAAATACATGTTATTTATTGTCCTCACCTTTTATATTTGTGATAGGACAAACTATTAATATAAAATTATCCAATGCTTGTACTGATGGAACTTCAAATTTTGTTCCTAATGTTTCACTCATGCGCTGCCTTATGTTAGTGGTTTTTCACGGTGTTGGAAAATTTCTTAGGGCTGGGGTTTTAGCTTTGTCTTCATCTTAAACCCTTGTGTTTACCTAATGCCTTGGTCAGGATCTATTTCACCGTTACCTTTTTTGAAGGGTTTTAAAAACATCTTATGCCCCATCATTCCATCTAGGCTTGGTCCCTTTGGTCTTAATATTTTATTTCCTCCACGGGTTTTATTTTCCTAAGTCCTGGTTGGCCCTATGCTGAACAGTTTTAAAAAACTTATGTTGTTTTCCATCCACCTAGTAATGTCCCCTTGCCCTTTAATGAATGTTTTATTTTTCAGATGGGTGAAATTCACACTGCTGTTGATCAAAATGTCTTCAAGATCAATGTTTGCCTGCCATCCTGTGATCGAGAATTGTAGGATGGCGATATCATGGGTGGGCGACACGTGTCCCATCTGGGGATCAAATTTGCGCGACTGTTAATCAATTGTCTTATGATCTGAGTTGTTCCCCGCCATCCCGCGATGGTGCTTTGGTTGATTATGAAATCATGGGTGGCTGCCACGTGGACTGTACAAGGTGGGGCCTGAGAAATTTTTTGTGCAATATATTTTAAATGTTTCATTGCTTCCAAAGCAAAACAAATGTTTAAAATGAAATATTTGACAAGGTCGGGGGGAAATTCATTAAAAATGAGCAAAAGCATAAAAATTAGGGCAACTAGTGATTTTAATGGTATATTAAAAAAAAAATCATATTTTGATAGTTGAATACATTCAAAATATTTCTAATATATTTCTAATTTAAAAAATATATTGTTGAATTTTTTAAATATATATATTTTTTTCAAAAATATATTTTTATTTAAAAAAATATATATTATACATACAAAATTACATAATCAATAATAGATAATAGATTTTGGTGAATATATCTAGGTATGTTAATACATGCTGAAAAACTAATTTTAATTAAAAAACTTACTAACATCATTAAAAGGTAAGTTTATAATTATAAAAATTTAACATTAGAATTATTTAACATTTGAAATAGAAAATTTAAATATTGTATTATAATAGTTTATAATTTACTTATATAGTATTTTGGATAATAGAAACAATTTTGATTGATTTAATATATTCTAAGTTCATTATTGAATTTAAATCTTATAAATATAATTATATATCTTTAATCAATATTATAATTTAAAAATGATAATGAATATTGAATATCTTAGATTTTAGTATAACTTAAATATTAAAAAAGTTAATGTATAATTTTATAAAATATAATATATATTTTTTTAAATAAAGATTTAAAGATTATTATATATCATGTATATTTAAATATCCATAGAATTATCTTTTTAACTATGAAATTAATATGATTAATTTCATTTATAATTTTATCTTATCTTATGTTTTTAAATTTTTTTTGGTATCCTACATAATTTGTTTTCTATAAGTATCATGTTGTATACTATTTATATGGAAGGTAGTGTTTTGTCATGGAGCTTAATAAGTTTTTATAATTTTTAGTCATTTTAAAGATTTTTATTTTTTTATAAAGATAGGTATATTTAGACTTTTGATGGCTTATGTACAATTATGCATATTCTTTTATTTATTATATTTTTTACAATATCATGTTATTCTTGATTAATCACATTATTTGTTTGTCATTTTATTTGTTTTGTTGAAAAATATTTTATCTTTACTTTACATCTATGATAATTTCAAAATTATCAAATTTAAAAATTATAAATAAAAACTTATTTTTATTAATCTCTTGAAGTACGTAGGTCCTAATCTTTTGTAGATTAACAACTATCTAAATAGCTATTTCTTTCCTTTATTTCTATAAATGTGTCTCATGTCTCTATTGAAATTTATGAGATGTGTATGTAATTCTTAGCACAACACTCTTAGAGATTAGGATTTATTTTCACATTTATATATTTTCTTATTGTTCCTATTAGTGGCTAATTAAATCTTCATTGAAAACCTACAAAAAGCTTGGGTCCTTCAATCTCAAAGCTTGTCTAATTTCTTGATGAGAATCATTCACATTGATTCCCAATATTGTGCTCCTTCCATGATACATTTATAAAATGCACTTGGTAATTTAGTATGTGGTTGAAATATTAGAGTAACAACAAATGGTTCTTTTCATTTTTGGCACATGATTGGCCATTTTTACTATGTTAAATTTTTATTTTCACTTTTATTTTCATGGTTTCCATGTTGTCAAAATTTCATACATTTCTTAGTCTTTAAAAAAATAAAAACGAAGGTTCTATTAGTGTCCCCAATCTTGCTAAAAATCATGTATAGATAGAGTAAATATATAAACTATTAATTATAGAGTATAACAACAAAATGAATTTAAAACTACTACATAGAAACAAGGTTTAGAATAACTAAAATAGAGATACCATTCTCCTCAAGCAACACTATGTATAGGAACCCCAGCCACACTTTCACTCTCTCCCACTCTCCCACACTCTCTCCCACCTCTCCCGCCTCTTGCACCCTCCCACTCTCTCCGCCCCCTCCCTCCCTATCTCCCACCTCCCACTCTCTCCCATTCCTCTCGCACCTTTCCCACCTCTCCCACCTCTTCCCACCTCCTCCCACTCTCTCCCATTCTCTCCCACTCTTCTTCCTCCCCCCTCTCTCTCCCACTCTCTCCCACCCTCTCTCCCACCCTCTCACACTCTCTCTCCCACCCTCTTACTTCCTCCCTCCCTCCCAACTTCTCCCACTCTCGCCTCCCTCTCAAAATTTGCTAGTCATAAAATAACAAAGTTTGATTATTCATCTACATAAAAGCTTTATTAGACTCAATTGCAAAGCTATAGGTTTCATAACATTCAAATGCTTGAATGTATATAATGTTAATAATGTATTCAAACATTTGAAAAAAAAAATAGTGGATATATCTAAGTTAGTTAATGCCATTTTGTCATGATATACTTCTTTGATGCTGTCAATACTAAATCTAATGATTAATGAACATTTCTGCTTTTAAATTTATTGTTCTTGGTTGATTGTTGTTGTAGACAAGGTGGTATGATTTCAAATTTCAATGTGCATCAGAATAATCTCCATTTGTTCTTTGATCGAACAATGTTCATATATATATGTTTTGCTTGTCAACATCGTTATAAACTTGATTTCTTTGGACCGCTTAATTGTTAAGCCGGGCTGTAAATATTTATGTTTGATGTGATGGTACTTAACGATGATATTATTGTTTCATGTTATGGATTAAATTAGCAAGTATGTGAATTATTGATGCTTTATGCTTGATTATACCATTGATGTTTAGAGCGCCGCTAGCGATATATTGTATTGGTGAAGGGGACGGATCACATCACCACATGCGGCCCTCGTGATTCTCATGATTTCCTTCACGTGTGTTTTAATATTTATATATATATATGCATGTTCGACACCTGATTGTGTGCGTGATGTAGGTACAAGAAATTAATCACCCCGATCCTTACGTGTCTGGCATGTCCCTTGTTCAACGAAAATGATTGGGAGATAGTAGCTTGGTTTTCTCTCGTGGTTTCCGGACATCACCCTAACCATAGTGTGTCATCGCAAGCGTCGCCACAAGTTATCTTCCTTGTCATCTCGCCTCCTTGCTTGCTGGATTTAAATTCCTAGTGAAAATGGTGTTTGCTTTATTTAAATTATTGCCAAATGCATAATGAGTATTGTTATTAATTAGTTAATTTAATTCAATCGATAAAATAATCTAATCATGAATTAGATTTATTGTTGATTAATTAAATTAGTTCAATTGTGTTAGCATTATTAAATAATGTGACAAAAAAAATATAGAAGTTGCCTTGCATTCCTCTTGAAATAAAATTAAAAATGATTTTTGTTAAATGTAATTAGCAAATTCAATTTTGTGGATAAAAGGGAATTTAATTGACATTTGGGGTGCAAATAGAATTTTGTTTTAAATAATTATTATGCATTTGAAATGGGAAATAGAATTGTTTTATTAATTTTCAAAAATGAAAATATCCAAAAAATCCAAAATAGCAATAACTATGGTGGGTGAACTCAAATTAGGGGTTTTTGACAATTTGGAGAAGGGCATAAGGAAATGCATTTTCTTTTTTTGTATTATCTTTTTTAGAATTTGGTAAATTTGGAGAGCAACAAGAAACTTGGAATTCTTGGAGAAATTTTTTTGAAGAAGGATTGGAAGGATTTGTTGAAGCAAAATTGAAGGAGAGCAACCTCCATTGAAGGATTCAAATAGCTTGGAGAAAAACAAAAGGTTCCATGCTTTCCTTATTATGCCATCTCATTTTAAAATTCTTTTTCTTTTTTTGTTTGAAATGGTTCAATCTATTAATGGAATTCAAATTTTGATTGAAAACCCATGAGAAGATCTTCATTTGAAACTTGAACAAAAGAACTTTCAACTTTAGTGAAAACAAAAGAAAATGAAAACTATCAATGAAAATCTTGAAAACAAGCATGGAAATTCAATAGTTTTCTATGAAAGTGTATTTGCTTGGAAAAATCTTAATTCAAATTGTGGGAAATCTTTAATTTATTGTGTTAAATCTTGCAATGTGAATGGAAAATTATTGTAATTCTCATATTGAGCATTTGCTCAATCTGGGTATGGAAAATAAGTATTTTTACAGTCATTTATTATGACTGTGTATATATATATATATATAAAGATATACATATATATATGTATATATATATATGTATATATGTATGTATGTATATATATATATGTATATATGTATATATGTATATATATATAAATATATACATATTTATATTTGTGAGTTGTTTAAACAAAAAAATTTGAAATATTATGAAACTGTGTTTTTTTTTACCATTTTGGGTTTTACCCAGAATTTCTGTTTTTACCAGTCGTCGGCGTGTTAAAATCCGCGTGGTGGATTTGTTTTAAAGGATGGGCTAAGTGTATGGGGGAGGGTTTAAACCCTCGGCCACCCCAAGAATGGCGACGACCGCCTGTGGAGGCAGCGCCATCGCTGCCTACACAGGCCGCCGCCCCCATTCATGGGGGTTGCGTCCCCTGTTCAAACAAGGTGCGGCCGAACCCTAGTATGGATGGCGTTTGGTTATGAAATTTGCTTTTTAATTTCATATATTATATTTATTAAATATAAAACATATAACATATTTTATATTATATGTTTTATATTTAATATATATAATATGGGATTTGATTTCAATATTTTATTTTGTCAATTAAAATATAATTTATATATATATTTTAATATATATGTTATATATAATAATTTAATATTATTATATAATATATAGATTATAATATGTGTATATTATATTTTAATAAATGCTCAAGTAATTATCATGCACATTTAAATATTAATTATATATATATATATATATATATATATATATATATTTTAATATATATGTAATTAGATATATATATATCGAGTATATATATATATGTATATCTGATTATGTAGATATTTAATAAATATAAATATGTATTTTTAAATGTGATTTATTTTCTAAAAGAGAAGGTATTTAAAATTATAATGAGATAATTGTTAAGAGATAGATGAAAATTGGTTTATGGGAAATCATTGGTTATCAAAAGAAAAGAAATTGATTTAAAAATATTGTGTGTATTGTGTCAACAAGAATCAAACGAACATTCAAACCCTTATGTGATTGTGAAAGAACCTAGTTTATTTAAATTGTTTAAATGCACTAATGCAATGAATGATTGGATTTACGAAATCCGAAGGTAGGTTACCTTATATTGTTTGCAAACTTTCTTTCATCGTGGGGTGCTTATTCTTGTTGGGTTTTGAGTCAGATCTCGTAAGTCTTCCAGTTTGAATAATCTTTTATGTGTTTTGGGGTTTTCAGCATGTCAATCAACCTCATTTGCCATGGGTAGTATGTACTTGTGTCCAGCGTTATATCCGATTATCATGGGTGGGTTTTGTTTTCTTCATGTCATGTTTGGGGATTCATTATCCCTAGGTCGTACTTGAGTACCCTTTTGTGGTGGCATAGTTCCACATGTTGTCTTAGAGAAGTGGCTTGCATTGAGGGTCGGCACACAAAGTGGTGCCAAGAGATCTCAATGTAAGTTGGTTAATTCAGTGAAAACTTAAACCAATTAATTAGCATAGGTGGTACCAACATTTAAAAAGATTAATTTTGCCTCGCTCATGGACGCAAGTGCTTGTATAGACTTGGGATGAGATGAGAAGGCCTAGAATTGAAAGATCGTTATCTTGTCCCTTTGAAAGATAACTGATTCTGCATTGGTTTGCATGTGGGGCCGAGAGTCGTTAGAGGTTACCAGGATATCCCGAGATGGGGGTCGAGACCAAGGAAGACTTGCCAGGATATCCCATGCGACATTGTGATGACACTTCTCCTAAGTCAGCATTATGTTTGTATTCGTGATGCATTCATGTACTTGAAATTTGGAAGCATTGTAACCTTTGTGTCACGTGATGTCATGTTTGTATCCTTTTTCAGTTGAGTCATGTTGCCTATGTTTAGAGGTTGTTGGTCTTGACCTGAAACCCTTGTTACTATCTCCTAGCACGGGGGGTGAGCCTTTGGGTATCACTTGGTTGGGTGGGATGTGCACCTTCCTCCGTTGTTTTGGCATTGGCATATGTGGACGAGACTTTCGTGTTGGAGAGCTTGCGGGATCCAGTTGTTTCTTGGTTTCATTTATGTTAGTTGCTCTTCTATTTTATTTATCCCTCATTTTTATCGAGGTGGAAATTGTAATAAACAATCATGTTATTGATTTACCTCATTCTGAGAATGAGAGATGTAATTGTAATTATATAACTTCTGTCATTGGTAACCATGAAGGATCTCATGGTCTTAATGAAAATCTCATGTATGGAATGTATGTGCTTTAATTAGTTAAGTGAATGTTGTTATGTTTCATTTCATGCATGTTGTTTTAATTTGTGATTTAAATAATCTTTGTCTCATGACCTTAGGGGATTGTTGGCTTTGTGTTGTAATCATACATGTATTTGTATTTTAAAAAAAAAAATTGTTGTGAAATTGTTTGTAGTTTGCAACTTCCCCTAGGGTTGCGTGGCGGGGCATTACATGTACCCTTATATATGGGAATTGAGATAAACAATGACACAAACAATAATGAAATCAAATTGATTGCTTTCCAAATTCATATTCATGAAAATGTAAGCATTTTTTCAAGTCAATAGGCATCTTGATAGTATAAATTTCTTGATGTTTTTATATATATTATTAATTAATATAGTAGTATGCTAGTTAATTAAATTATTAACTATATTTTATTTCATTATATATTGAATTAAAAGACGTAAAAATCTTAATACTAAATATATAGGAAATGTTAAAAAATTACATATTTTTCAAAAAATAAAATATAGTGTGTAATTTAAAATACAAATTATACAATTCTTATAATATTTATATTATTATTTATTGAATATTTTATAGAATTTAAACTAAAAAATTAGCCTCCCCCTCTCGCTCTCCCTCTCTCCCCCTCTCTACACATATCTCCCTCTTCCCCATCTTCTATCTCTCCCTCCTCTACATATCTCTCTCCCTTTCTCCCTCCCTCTCTCTATCTCTCCCCATCTCTCCTCATCTCTTGCTCCCTCCCTATACCCCTATCTATCTTCATATCTCAACCTATTTGTCCCCTTCCATTTATCTTCCCATATCTCTATATCTATTTCTTTCTCTTCCATTTATCTATCTCCATCTCTATTTGTCTTTCACTTCTATCTCTCTCTCTCTCACTTCTCTATATCTCCTTATATCTCTATCTCTACATCTCTATATATATATATATATATATATATATATATATATATATATATCTCCCTATCTCTTTATATATTTATTCTCCTCTTTCTCTCTCTATATCTCTATCTATTTTTATCCCTTTTCCCTCCTCATTCTATATTCATCTATACTCTATCTATAGGAGAGATATGTAAGGTGAAGCATTGGACCTTCCCAAAGATCCACCAATCTCAACACTACTCCCAACTATTTTGAGCATTTAAGTACATATTGTATGCTAGATTAGGAGGCATGTGTCAAAGCTCATATTTAGTGATGCAAAATAGGTCCAAAGTCACAAATTTGACATAGAGTTAGTTATAGTTTTGTACAAAATTTCAAGTTCCACATAGAGCAAAGATATTCCAATTTTTTTATATCATGTCATCAAATTTGGCACTTCATCAAGATTTGTATCTTCATCAACATTAACAAAAGCAAAGGTATGTACTTGAATCCCTTGCATTTAAATTTTTCTATATATATAAATATTTTAATATTTTCCCTCAAATCCATAATATATATATTAGTGTGTATTTATTTATTGCAATAAAGAATTAACCTAAGTAGCACATTAAGAATTCTAAGGATTTGTGCTTGGAAAAAATGCATAACAATTTTTTTTGTTGGATGTTGTGTTGTATAGTTTAGAAAAGCTCAAAATATGAATAGGATTTTAAGGCCATATATTATGGTAGCTTACAATGCAAAAGAATGAAGGAAATCTATTATCAATTTTAATCTACAATTTAATACCATATGAAAAACCACATGTGGTATTATCTAAAATTAATTCTTGACATATTAATTTTATAAAATACACTCACCATTCAATAAACTTCTCCCAAGAAAGAAACCCTAAGTGAACATTAATTGAACCCTAATTGTAGATTCATAACTCTAATCATAACCCTAAGTGAACACTAATCCTAATCAAACCCTAACTCTAGCCTTAAAGTTATCATATAATCTAATTATCTCTCTTATCTAAATTTGGGTTGAATTATTTTTCCTCTTTTTTTAATTGCATATTTTTTTTGTTTAAAACTAGTCATAAACTAGTCATAAACAACAATACACTTATGTTTTTCTTCTATTTAATTATTTTTCCTTTTTTTTAATTGCATATATTTTTTGTTTATTAGATCTTATTTTATGAATATATGCAAATATAATTTTACTTCTACATTCATTCTATGCCCATTTTTTTCATGATATTTTAACATTCATTTTCTGGAATATTAGATCAATCTCACACATATAAATGTGAAACCTCAACATTTTAAAATTGAATTCTACCCAAAATATAGACACACAATTGAACAAATTCTCAAAAGAAGAATGACAACATCATTAACATTTCATTCAAAATTCACTCAAATCCACATAAGGAGAGAAAATATATTAGAATTATATGTTTATTCATTCTTATAAGTCATATCTGCATACAATTTAAGATAATTTGCATATATTCATCCAAAACTCAAAATAGTCTATCTATTTTATTCCGTCTACTTGGGGTTTTAACAACCAATGGCACCATAGCTATCACTTCCTCATCAGAGGACATATATCTTTCTACCCATTTATTCAACTCAAAACCTAGCTAGAGCTTTCATCAGTTCTCTCCCTACAAATGAGCCTTGAATTCCCCTTTATATGACAAGAGAGCAACAAGCTTCGGGCTCAAATGTAATTTCACCACAAATTTTCATTTGAACAAAATCTCCATTGCATTTGACTTTCATTTCAAAACTTCCCACATGTTGAATTTGCAAAACATAGTGGCGCACAAACTAGGGAAAGCTAAAAGAATAGGGAACACAAATTGTCATCAAAATCCCCTTGTCGTTAGGCCATGCAAAAAAAGTAGGCAACCAAATTACCATGAAGGCACACCGCAACAACTTCTTATTTACCCGCCACCCTGCCCTTACCAACACTCAAACCCTGGTATACACGTCCGCTTCTAGTTGTTGCCCAATACGATAGACCCTTAGCCTCCTCTTCTTTCTTTTCCTTGCCCAAAACGGTTCTAGTCTGTCTGCTTGGGGTTTTAACAGTTGATGTACCCACACATATCATTAACTCATCAGAGGGTAGACCGTGATTGAAGTGGCTTAAATACTGACAGTAGTCTGAGTCGGTCTTGGTTACATCATCATAAGTGTTGCTCGTAAGGTCAATGGGCAAGTGTTGGCATCCAAAGGAGCCATGCCCATACCTTATTTTCCTACCGACACTAGTAATAGAGCACACTGAATGCTTGCCTTTGTCATCTACTAGTTGAGCAGCAATGTCCTAGAATTGCAACCTTCTACTGCATCTAGTGGGCACAAGCCTGGGCTTGTCAACCAAAGAACCTTCTTGAATAGCAGGACCGATCTTTTGTGAGCTCAAACGAACAAACCTCATTATTGACTTACTCATTTTCTCTTCTCAGACAAGCACTCAAACTTGATTAGAATCAGCCCACAAAGTGCTTAGATCTAACGGCTGCAAGAATGACACTATTAGCAGTTAATTCCTCTTGTATTTATTGTGTGAGGTAATGGCAACCTTCATCAATGCTTAGTAAAATTGCATGTGCAAACATGGCAATTTGGCAGCATATGTACTGTCACTATTTAACTAGAGCTGCATGAGAATCCAAAGATCACCCTTCATGATTGCCAACAACAACATCTTCACACAGATTGAGATTGACGTGACTACACAAGCAAGGAATAATTTATTAATGCTTCACTAGTTGTACGATAAAATGACCACCATGTGCCATTTTCCAACTTTGAATACTGCCCACTGATCTCCTCAAGAGTTGGAAGATCAAACAGTTTATCTCGGGCTAACTTAGTTTGACATCCAACGAATCATCGTTCACCTTCCTCATGACCAATAAAATTAATCCATACAGGACACACATCTGCCTTTTGCTAACCTCACACCAAATAACAGGGTGACACCTTAGGTCTGCGAGTTGGCGAGGTATGATCGAGATCTTCTCCCATATCTTCGAATCTGAAAAACCTACACATTGCACGATTAGTATTTAATGAAAGGCTTTGGCTAAGCCGTCGATGACATGACCACTGGGGTTAATGGCTTAGGCTTATGTCACCGGATTAAAATTAAAACCCAACTTTGATTTTAATACTTTATTTCCTCTGCAGGGTTTTATTTCGTAAGTCTCGTTTGACCCCGTTAAATTCTTATCCCAACCCTAACAAAAAACAAATGATTAAGCTAAGGATTGTATTTGTTGTTATAACTTTAGTTCTAGAGAATTCTTAATTACCAATTCTTATTTGTGCATTTGTATATGAATCCAATTGAATGCCTTTCCATATCATTATGGAAAATTTTATTATTACAACCCTAACTCTAACACTAAGTAAACCTTGACCCTAACCTAATTGAACTCGTATTATAACCCTAACTCTAACACTAATTGAATTGTAATCATAACCCTAGGTATTGTTGAAACCTAACCCTAATTGTATCAAAACCCTAGAGAACTCTAATTGAACCCTAACCCTAAAATAGACAATAACCCTTACCTTAATTGAACCCTAACTCCAATCCTAGCCTAATTTAAGACTAACCTTAACCCTGACCTTAATTAAACCCTTTATTGAATTATAAACCTAATTGATCCCTAACCCAAATTGAATACTAATCCAACCTTAATTTTGTCACATGCAACTCACTAATTAATTTTTTCTTGATGGTTAAAATAGATTGGTAAGTAAATTTATCTATAATAAGTAAATTTATCATTGATTTTTCTTGATAAGTAATCAATATTTCATAAATTTATCTATAATTCTTATTAAATTTTTCTTAATTATATTAAATTATATTTTATTAAATTGTTAAAAAATTTAAGTTGCTTATAAATAATTTTATGTGTTTTTTATAATTAACTTGATATTGTGTATAAAAGGTTTAAGTTATGAATGTTATAATATAAAAAAAAAAAATGTTTTCAATGTTTATTTGTTAGTTTGATGTGAGAATAATGTTGCATAGTAATGATTAAATTTTTCTTGAATGGTTAAGTGATTGTGAAATTATTCTATGTTAATTTAATGTTATGAATGCTATATAATATAAAGAAAAATATTTCTAATATATTTTTAATGCAGATTTATATTTTAAAAACAAACATCTAAAATAAAAATGTGATTGTTAAAAAAATACAACTTAATGAGTGAACATACATTTATAGTTAAAAGTGAAATTATAAAACAAATTGTAAATTTATTTTATTTTTCTTCTATAAATATAATATTTTTATTTGTCATCCGCTTAGTAATGCCCACTTCTCCTTTTAATGAATGTTTTATTTTGCAAGGGTTGATTTAGTGCTTCCATTGATCTATTTCCTGCAGATATCAATGGTGCCTGCCATCCTGTGATCAGGAATTGAAGGATTGTGAAATCACAGGCGGGCGCCACATGTCCTATCCGGGGGATCAAATTTGTGCTATTGCTGACCAACTGCCATTTGATCTGAGTCGTTCCCTGCCATCCCGTGATGGTGCTTGGGTTGATTGTGAAATCACGGGCGGGCACCACATGTCTCATCCAATGAAGCATAAAGAGTAAAGGAAACACTAGCCGACTTTAAATGTATTAAGGGGTAGATTACTAAAGTGTTCTCGAGACGCACATGTTCTAAATCAACGGATATGTTATAATTTCACTGGAAAAGCTGCTCGAAGGTTAACGACATGGCTGGCAACTATGTTAAAGGAACGAGGTCATTGATGCTTAGAATCAACAGTTGCCCGCCATCGCGCAATCAGAAGTTTCAGGATTGTGATATCGCGGGCAACTGCCATGTGGAATTCCTTGGTAGTGTATGGTAAGATGGGTCCCTTATCGCCATGTTGGAAATTGTGTCAACTTGTTTTGAAGGTGGCCATCGATAATTTTATTTTGTAGAGGGTTGAATTAGTGTTGCCATTGATCTATTTCTTGCAGATCAACGGTGCCCGTCATCCCGCGATCAGGAATTGTAGGATCATGATATCACGGGTGCTTTCCATGTGTCTCATTCGATGAGGTCTAAAGAGTGAAGGAAGCATTAGCCGGTTCTAAATGTGTTAAGGGGTGGATTACTAAAGTTCTTGTGAGATGCACATGCTTTATTTCAACGCAGATGTTATAATTTTGAGGGAAAAGCTGCTCAATAGTTAACGAAAAGGACAACGACCATTTTTGAAGGAATGGGATCTCTTATGAGAAGAATCAACAGTTGCCCACCATATCGCGATGGTAAATCGAGGGATTGCGGTATTGCGGGCAACTGCCACGTGGTTTTCATTTGTGGCTTATGGCATGGTGGGCCCCTTATTATCGTGTTGGAAATTATGTCAGCCTATTTTGAAGGTGGTTGTTGATAATTTGATCAAACTGGAGGATCAACAGTTCAAATTTAAATCTGTATCAAATGTGGTTGGAGCCATTTGTGCAGCCCGCGAGTGAGCTTTAATGGCAGATGAGACATCTATTGGCAAGATTTGATTGACATAAAATTAATTTACTTACTTCATTTGTATCACAAGGCATCCAAGTATTTCGTAAAAAATAGTTTCAGAGCCAAAAGTAAAATTGCGAGCAATTGCAGCAAGAAATTGGAGTTTGTGCAAAAAAAGCCATGAGTTTATTTTCTTCGTTTCCCAGTCATTCTGCACCTAAATTTGGGAAAGGGGGTCTTCTATGTGTGTCACTGAGCTCATTAAAATATTTTGTTGGGGCTATAGTTTAATCATAAATTGTGAGGAATTGCGGTATTTTTACTCTATAATTTCCTATCTCTACTTAGTCATAGCCACTTGAAGTGTAACATTGTAGTGAGGCCCTAGTTTGTCTAAAATGGCGCCAACCAAGCAGCACTCTGGCCACATTGAGTATTTGAAAAGAAACTTGTATGATGATTTCCTAAATCAATTTCCATTATCAACAAATGAAAGAAGGAAAGCTTTGGTGTTGATGCGAGGGAAAATCCTAGGGGAGGGGTTGGTGTGTAATAATTCCAACATTGTTGATGCTAGGGTTCCACTCATAGGCTTAGAAATGTTCAGATTATGGTATGGACAGAGGAATTTGCCTCATCCTTTTTCAAATGGATGGATGTACGACATGGGAAAGCTGGTTGTTCCAAATGTGTTCCCTGATGTGGACTTACTTAGAGCAGTGGCCAAAAGATATGACCCTATCACACAAGTAATCAAAGATAATGATGGAGGGATTCTATTAGAAATTAACAAAGATGTTATCCAACAGACTTTTGATTTGAGTGAGCCAAGTGATGACTTGGTTCCTATTAATCTTGAAGAAATGAAGCAGGAGTATACAAAATTGAAATCTCTTTTTAGGGTTAAGCTGCTTCCCCCTCATCTAGTTAAGGCAGGGGGTTCACAATTTCACATCAGCCCTAGTGACCAGGAACCCTTTAGATTGAATTGTTTTGCAAAGCCTTTCCTAGCTACTTTCTATTCACTATGTTAGATTTTGGGTTTCAGCCCTGGTGCAGTAATGCTAATTGCATACATGTTCATAGGGTGCAAATACAACACCCTAACTTCTCTGTAACATATGACTTTGCTTCTTTTTTGGTGGAGAGAATAAATGAAGGACTGTTGAAGCTACAAAATGGTGATACTAGTACTCAATTCTTTTGGTATTCCATGTTGATGCATATGTTCTTGTTTAGGAATGTTGATTTCTTTGCTGAAAAGATGAATTTAAGACAATCGGTTAATGGAGAAAGATTTTCAATACAGATATGGGCTACAGATTTGTTCTATAATAAGGAAAACACCAGTTATGTGCAATTTGATAATTGTTTTAATGCAAGATTAAGGGCTAGATCGATGGTAAATGTACCTAGGATCCCTAAGGAAGTGCATTATTTCCTTAGGCCAAAGGAGAGGAAACTAGAATTGAGGGTTTTACATAACTGGGGTGACATTATCCCATATCTAGTTAGCACTATCCTAAGAATATATGGATTTCAAGGAACCCCTCACATACTACCATACAATGTGCCACCAAGACTAGGGTTTGCAGAAGTTATGTGGCAGATGGGGTGTATTCATGAAGATAACCTAACTGGAAAGGGGAAGGGAACATTATTCTCTGATTATATAGGAGTGTCTGACTTTATATTTTCAAAGGGAGGCTAGACACATTTTGACAAATTCTTTGTTGATTACTATTTGAGATTTGGTCCAAGGTGACAACATGATCCTAAAGGTTTCTTTGCTCTTTTCAGACAAAGAATAAAAGGTGGCAAATTTGCACATGAGTTTAATTTCTCTGAGGATCTAATCAGGAATGAATTTGATTTAAATAGATAGGAATTGAACAAGGAAAAGTGGATAGCTTATAGTAAGCTACTGGATATTGTGCATGAAATGGATCCGGAGTATAATCTATTGATGGAATTCACTCCATACCACAAGAGAATTAATTTTTTAATGAATAATTTTAAGGAGATAATAGAGACCTTGACAACCAAAAAGATAAATTTAAGGCTAAGTCTAGATATGCTAGGAAAAAGTGATGCCAATTGAAACAAGGTCAGTATGTCAGCCTACAGAAAGGTGGCCCATCTATAGGAGGTAAAGGGATACTAGTAGTGATGAGGAAGAAGTAGACAGAAAAGGGAAGAAAATAATGAAGGCGCCTTCATGACCAGGCCCAAAATTCAAAGTACTTGGGGCTATGAAAATCATTGAATTAAAATATTCACTAGAGCGCAGTCCCCTATCACCACCACTTGAGTCAAGCCCTAAGAGGAAAATAACTGATCACCTACGTGAGGATCTCATAGATGAAATTATTGTTACTAATCAAGACATGCAGGTTGGTATGTCATCCCCTCCTAGGTCAGCTAAATTGGTTATATCCGATTTGGATATGAAAGGTAAGAGTGTGCAGGATGCAAGAATGGAGGCTTGTAAGGAGTTCTTAGATAACAATGCATTTGTAAAGACTCATGTATTCTTACAATTGGGATGGAGGATGAAATTTGAGGAATATCAAAATAAATGCAAGGAGAGAAGATAACTAAGGCCTGACAGGTCAGATCAGGAGAATGATGAAGAAGTGAAAGCTAAACTATCAAAAACATCACTCCTGAGGAAGGAAGACAACTAGTGAATCAGGCTGGTGTTTTGATTTTGCCTGAATGGAACATCACAGATGTAGTGGATTTCAATGCCACTATAAAGTACAAGAATCCTTTTCAAGATTCTAAAGAAGAAGTTAAGGCAGTATTACAAAACTCTGCCTTCAGTGAAGAATATGAGACTTTGACAATTTGGGCATTGGCTCCACAAGGAAGAAAGCCAGTCATTGCTGATATTAATCCAAATTTCAAAGGAGGATTAATAATAAAGAGGGCTTCAGAGACTACAACAACCAAATCCACTAGTTTAACTATGAATGTGGCCAAGTTGGCCCAAAATACTGCTGAAAGGGAGGAAGCTGAAAGAAAGATCCTAATGGAGAAGTATAACATTTTAATTGAAGAATATAGTAAAATACAATAGAGGAATGTTGAGCTGCAAACTGAAGTAGAAAGGTTCAAGTATAGACATACTAGGAAAACATTCAATGCTCCAGAAACCAACACATCACCTCCCACATTAGGGTCAATGCCTCCTACTTCTCCAAATGTTTCTACATCAGTGTCTCCCATTCAAAATCCTACTCTTACCCCTCCTCTAGAACAAGTTGATGAAGAAACAGAGTGCTCTGTTGATCCAACAAAGATGCAGCTCATGCAAAAAATTGATCAATTACAGACATCACTAAGGGTAAAAGAGGAGGGTTTTCTTTCAAAAGAAAATTAAATTGTTACTATTGTTTTGGAGCATTTAAATGAAAAGGTGGATAATAAACTGCCCTCTATACATTCTTTGTACTTTTTTCTATTTGAAGCAATAAAGAATATTGATAGGGATCAGGGGATAGTGATTCCAATAATTCAAAATTGGATCCCTAGGAAAAATAATCTAGATGTTATGAATAAAGCCTCAAGGTTTGATGTAAATAACAAGCCCCAATCATTGAAGCCTACTTATATATTAGTTAAATCATTGCAAGGTTTTCAGACCTTACCAAATGATCTAAGTAGGAAGATTAGGGAATTGGTAAAGAACTTCAATGATTGGGGTAACACACTGTTACCTGATATAACTGATGAGTAGGGGGAAATTAGAACACTCCAACAATGGCAGGATCAAGCAAGTAAAGTCATCAATAATCAAATTAAAATAATTTGTGATGACTCAAATTATGATTTGTTGGTAAATTATATGGATAAGATTATTGGTACCAGCTCATTTTTGGAATCTTTTGAAAGAGATGCTAATCAAGTAGCGGTAAAGTATTTTCTTTATAGTACAAAGGTAAAAGAGGTGATTAATTTTGACTGGCCAACTGACGAAGAATACCAGAGGTGGATGGCTAAGTATTTGAATGATGATAAGTAAAAAGAGTGGGCTACCGATAGGTGGCAAATCAAATGTTGTGGTTACAGCATTTCCAGTTTTGTATGGATGACTTTCTTGGAGTGGGTTTCACGGGGTTTTTTGTCATTGCATCAACCTTCCTCCACCGACATGATGAACGAGAATATGCTCCAAGATGATTGTTGTTGTAACAATTTTTGAACAAGAATATTTTTCAAAGTGGTGGCTGTTGTAACAAATTTTGGAATATCACCAGGTGCTCCAATTGACTGGTGACAGGTGTACTTTCTAGCTTGGTGCTTGTTTGCTCCTTCATTTTTATAAGAAGGATTTCAAGGCTAGAAGTACGAGTTAGCAAGTTAGATAATTTTTGTCGAGTCTAGGTGAAGTTAAGAAATTGTAAAGCCATGGTTTTAGAGAAATGCAATTTAGGTTTTGAGTCATTATGTAACAGTTTTGAGTTCATAGAGATTTAATATTGTATAATAGTACTAGCATTTGAGTTGAAATGAAAATTTGAGCTCATGTCTCTCCATTGTACATACATATCTGAACTTTGAAGGAAATAACTAAGGGTTGTTTTATCCATCTCACCGTGTGGTGTGTATGATTCTATTTTAGCTTTAATTCAAGGAATTAATCAAAATGTGAATGGGATTATAGGCGGATATGTGCTATATAAAGGATTTGATAAGTAGTCCTAGGTTAGAATGCATACCGATGAAATTGTAATGCAATATTGTCAGAGATCTTATATGTGATGTATTAAATCTGTTATAAACCTCTAGATGCTTATGAATTTGACTCCTGCAATGGATATATGGCACTGATCTAAGTTGTAATTATTCATGTAGTTCAGTATTTGTTTGTCTTTTCCTAGAGTTTGCTACAAATTGCAAATCATTGACTATCTTATACAATGGATTGTGTTTAGTTATCTCACGCTCCAGATAGTTGATATTGTCTATGAACAACCAATTCTATTTGATATTATCTTATCGTGTTGAGCTATTAAGTGAGATCATCTACTATTGTTAATGTTGTTTATAATAATGGTGCAGAGGTTGTAAACACATTAAGGGATCACCCTCCCGGGTCTTGCAAAGCCCGAAGTGTATGAGGCTTTTAAAGTCCTCGTCAGTTGGTCCAGGTCCTTCGAGCTGCCTTCGATTGGAATTGGAAATTTCATAGGTATATTAGAAGACAAACCTTGTTACATTGTAAAAAGAACCAACATACACATCAACCACTGAACAACCACCTCTACAACTAACTTTTTAATCTTTTATGATCACATTAAAACATAAAACACACTAATTTCAAGGTTGTTAACATCACTATTGAATTTTTTTTAATTTTTTGACCTTTCAAACATTAAAAAGTACATTAAATTAATTATGTAATGGCATAAAAATTAAAAACATCATGAATTAATTATGTAACCACATAATTCAAATATAATTCTATCAATAAATTAATATCAAATAGATAATATAATCACATAACTTATACATTTGAATGTCATTGATCTTCTTCTTCATCCAACTCTTTGTCTGTATCATCTGATCTAGATTTGACATTGTAAGGATTGGTCATATCATAATCATCATTATCAATATCAGTTTCAATAATGCCATCATCCACACAGATGTTATCTTCATGAACATTAACTCCTACATCATCATCATCTAGTTCCTCCTCTTGGACATCTTTGTCAGGGACATCATCAACTAAACATTGATCCTGATCATCATCTACATCATCTTCTAGTTCTTCAGTATCTTCTTCTTTCACCACATTATACTTTTTCGGCCTTCCTCTTGGATCATGTCTAGCAAAAAATGACCAACCCAGTTTACCTAGAACCTCTAAGTAAAATACTTGCTCACATTGGCTTGGAAGAACATAGGGCTCATTTCCAGCTCACTCGATCAACCTTGTATTAACCATGGTAAATCCATTATCATGTTCAATAACAGTTCTCTTAGGATCATTTTCATTCAATCATAGCCTATACCATAAGACGATGAACAAAATTAATCTGAAGGACTTAAAGTCACACTCAAGTATATCATCGAAAATCTCATAGTATCAATTTTCTGAGACTTCTGGATGTAGGTCTCTTCTAGATGAAACATTAGTCACCTGAAAGACTACAGTTATACTAGAATCACAAGTTTTATTCATGTCATCCAACATTTTGATTCGAAATTTACAACCATTGCACCACATAGTCTTGTAGTTTTTCACTTGCAATATGTCAAACATGTAAAAATTATTGCAATATCGTCAGTTGATAAATATATTTATTCTTGGCTGAATGTATGCAAAGAAAACAATCTCAAGATATATATACATCAATATACTTGCAAATAATTAAATAATATGGGTGATTAATATATTTATACGTACATGTTTATCTCTTAAACCATATGCTATATCAATTTCCCTTTCTGTAACATTGGAATCTCCATTACGATGAGCTTCTTTAACCAATGAAGCCACACCTTCCCATGTTAATGTGCTACCAGATTGTTGACATCGTTCAATCCATACTGTCATCCAATCAAGATTTTTGGCGATGTACAAATGTAGTGCATCCCACTCTCGACCAACTATACCAAATTAAATTGAAATTCAAAAATGACGTATAATTAGTTAAATACCACAGTATACGACCTTAATTTATAATTGATGTATATTGAAGATTAAAAATTAAATAAGTACAATATACATAAAAACCATATGTAAAATGAATTCTAATTAATCTTCGTGACCATCTTATAATTACCTTTCACTTTCCTCAATCTACCTTTCCCCAACAGGTACTCCCCTTCGAATTTGTTAATGGAGTTGGGATCCCAAATGCGATCTACATGGATCTTTGCTACAAACTTAGGAAGAAATTCACTAATGTACACCATGGTCTGGTATACTATATATCCCTCCGCCAAAGAACCCTCAGGATGTGCTCTTTGTCTAACCAAAGCCTTCAAAATTTTTGAGTACCTCTCAACCATCCACATTGACCTTGTGTGTACAAGTCCACACAATTCAATCTCCTCAACTTGGTGTATGAGGTAGTGTTCTTGTGCATTGAAAAATGTTGAAGGTACACACTTTTTCATTTCACACATTAGACGAGAAATTTTTCTCTTCCAATAATTTATATCTTCTTTATGGATTTCTTTAGATGATAGCCATCTACAAGTGATTCAATGCACAAATATATTAACGATATTTAACAAAAATATACAGTATATTATATAACAAGTAAAACAAATAGAAATTATAAGATGTATACAGTGAATTGAACAAATCTCGCTACTTACCTCATATATTTTCCAAGATTATATATAACTTGCTTGACATTGTTGTCAAAGTTGTCTAGGAGAGATATAGGTAAAATGTACTATAACAATTATAAAATGATCTTTTCATTATTTTTCCAAAAGTAGTAAACACAATACACTGAAAAGTACATGCATTATACAAGTGTATATAATATACCAAAATAATTACCTTAATGAAGGTATTTCAATCATGCATTTTCATCCCTGACCCAAATTCATCTTTCTTTGTTATTATATTGTTTGTGTTCACAACAAATCCTGTGGGAAATTGAATTTTTTGTATGACTTCTTTTATAGCATTGCTTTGCTGCTCTGTTAATAACCAAGGAAGGACATTTATATTAATTTGGTCTCCATCACTATTTAATTGAATGACATTTTTCATTGCATGATTGGCTTCCTAAATGTCACTACAAATTTTGACAATTTTTTCTTTATCATGCCTTCCATCCAATATTTTTCATAATGTTTCTATTATATTATTTCCAATATGCATTGTATCAAATAAATGCACAATTTGTAGCTACTCATAGTAGGGAAACCTACTAAATTGTCTAGGATAACTTTTCAGTCCCTGTGGAAGCCAACCATTAATGCCTTGACAACCTTCATGAAGCATATAAGTTAAACAAATTAACAACGAAAATCATTGTCAATTACAACATGAGTAAATACAAAACAATATAAAAATATAAATTGAAAACATATCATATATGATAGATAAACAATTTGATCTGATGTATAACCTTGACGATTAATTCTATTATATTCCAACTTCCATATGCAAGGTGACATTCTTCGTGGTTTTGATGTAGTCTCCTCTTTCCCATTGAAAATATGTTTTTTAGTAGTTCGATACTTATGATTTCTATGGAGGAAGTGCCTATACTTATCAAACACCTACTTTCCTAAACTTGTTGAATGACGAGATTTCATCTTTGGACCACAAATTGGACATACAAATTTTCCCTTTGTTTGAAGACCTGCAAGATGATATATAATTGGATTAAATATGTCAATTTTTATAATTATATATAATGAATAGATTATTTTAAAAATATTCATGATATCTACTTCATCAAATTAAATATTGTTAAAGTGTAATCGAATGTTATAACATACCACCAAAATGTGTTAGCCCTGGGGCATCATGAATTGTCCATACAAACATTGCATGGAATTGAAATTGTCTTTGTCCTATTGGTCTGAAGACGTCATACATAGTGACGCCATTCCATAAATTTAGTAACTCATCGATAAGAGGCTCAATATATACATTCATATCTTTAACTTGGTACTTACCTAGTTGAATGAACATAAACATTACATAATTATTATAACCATTTTACTGCAATATATATAAATTAATGTACATGACTATTGAATGAAAAAAATATGTCATTATGCAACAAATAAGACAAATAAGATGCTACTACGTTAAAAAAAATTGATATAAACAAATACCTGGAATAATCATTGACAACATTATGTGCTCCCTCTTTATTGACATCTATGGAGGAATGTTATTGTTGATTACAAAAACAATCCACACTGAGTAAATAGATCTTAGCTCCCCAAATGGATTGACACCGTCCGCTCCCAATGAAAACCTGAGATTACAAGGTTCTTCTTTAAAGTGCGGCCATTTTTCCTCTATATCCCTAAATGCAAAACCATATGCAGGCATTCAAAGAATGTCATCTTCACTTTTATTCCATGCATGGTAATCCATCAATTGCGCTAAGCTTTTGAACCTAAATAATCATTGCATACGTAGAATAATGGGAATATAATGAAGAACTTTGCGAGACACATTTTTTGTTAGTTGATCTATTCAATATCTACTAATATGACATTCCAGGCATTCTGTTGCAAATTCCTATTGTTTATGATATATAATATGATCATTGGGACATGCATCTATTGCTTGATACTCCATTTCGATATCTTTCATAATGGCACATAAATCTCGGTATGAGTGAGGTAAAATATTTGATGGTGGTAATAAAAATTCACCAATCAATCTACAAAAAAAAAAAATTATTCATATAAAGAATATTAATGGTACATATTTCATCCTTTATTTACTAGTGATGAACTAACAACAATTAAAATAGATGACATATATGACATACCTTAACATCCGTGAGATTGATATGTTTGATAAACCATTTATAACCTTCAAGTTCAACAACAACAATACAGTAGAGAGAAGATTTGTTTCAGAGCCTTCATAAAGGGGCTCGTATGCCTTGTCAAGTACAAGTAAATTATGAACATCATCAAAGTCAGCTTGATCATCATGATCAGCTCTGCCACTAAATGTGGCATGGATCAATATATTTGTACCATCATCTTCAACTGTGTTTTCTAGCGCATAATCATATTCTTCCATAAGATCATTAACTTCATCTTCGATATTCACAGCTCCATGTTCGTCTGCTTGCACAACCACATTCTCTAGGCTGTGATAATACATATCTGCCCTAGGGTGCCCCACCTTTATAATAATGATAGACACAAATAAACCATGATCATGATCAAGTGATTATATATATATATATAATGTTAAAACAATATAAATATTTACAAATTCAATCAATATAAACACATATAATGAACAACTTACCAATGGACGATAATTATGCCCCCCTTCAATGTGACTATGCTACCTACAATGTTTCTCAACTGTTGTGATTAAAAGTTGTCTCGTATTTAAGCCCTTGCAATTATTGCAAGGAAAATAACATTTCCCATCACCCTTTCTTTTCAATCTAGCCCACAATCTATCAAGTCTCTTCATTTTGTTCTGGACTAATATTATCTGACATGATTTTTCTTTACCAAGCTTGACTATTTAGATCTTCAAAAAATATCAAACTCGCACTCCAATAATTTTTATTCATAGACAGGTAACATAAACTAATAATTCCAATATTTAACACCAAAAAAATTTGGCATGAAACCACCCCTGCAAAAGAGAAGATAGTCTGAAGTTAATGACCCCAAAAAATACTTTAAAATGCTAATTCCAAAACTTATTAAATTCTAATTTTACTATGATTTCCAACCGTTAAGACTCCTAAAATCAGAATATTGAACTTGATCACAAAATTCCTACAACAATGGAGGTAGCGAGCTAGTAAGAGAAAGTGACCCATTCCTAAGGAGCAACACGTCAGAATCATCATTGCTAATGTCAATACAAATTTATCCTTTAAGTTAAAGATTTAATGTGTCACTTCTTATGATGAGATTATCCCTAGGGCCCTCAACATTGAGAGAGCCCTAATAAAAAACAACAAAAGCATTGGTAAGAGCATGATTAAGGTACAAACCCTAGGCCTCCGAGAAACATAAACAATAACTATAATGGATTAGTGAGGTTGCAATACCAGAAAGATTGAGACATTGTAGGTAATAAAAAAATATTGCAATCTAAATATTGTAGCCAATAACAAGCACACTATGTAGCTTAGTGATATTTGTAAATGCAATCTACGGTAAGAAGAATGATAGTCACTTGAGATGTGACAGTCAAAAATAGGCTAAGCAGTGATAAGATAATAAAGCTCAAACCTTGCATAGTAAAGTGGAGATTTTAACAGTGAGTTTCCTTACCCCCTTGCTGACCTTAAGAGTTTTTCAAATGCTTTTGGTAGTATTAGACAAGGCAAATGCAATCAGGGAATGACTGTACAAATGAAGTAATAGTGGTAATCATAGGTTCAATGTTTCTTCTTAGCCATTAATATTGTATAATGGAGGTAGTGGATTGCATGTTTGAATAGTATTTTGAGACTCACCAAAGATGGGAGAATAGTGAATAATACCTTGTGGACTGTGAAGTAGTGTCAATAAGGTTGAAGGATCTTAAGAACTACAATACCATGAAACAATGAGTCCCTTGTAGTAAGTAGGCAGTCTATAGAGCATAGTTTGATTTTATAGATGGATTCTCATGAAAGGAATCTTCAAGTGATAGTGAGTGAGCTGGTTGAGATTGTAGCTAAGGGTGCAATACCCAATCTTAAAGGAAGTTAGCAAATCAGTAAATGTGCAAGAAAATCAAATTGGACACAACAAACAATTCACAATGTTATCTTCCATAATGCCTCGAGTTTGAAGACAAAAATCTCATTGTATCTTCATGATGAAAGTGGTGACCTTAATTTTCAATCACTGACAACCATGATTTTAAAACATGCTATTATGCTTATGGAGGCAACATTTTAAGCAAGGCAGTGAGTGGTGGGTTGGAACAATGGCAGGTATGAAGGACTTGCTTTATATGCATACTATGCAGTCTAGCTTAAGACAACGTTCTTAGAAGAGATTGAAGGTGGATTATGGAACTCAAGGGTTACCATGAAAAGGATTAAAGCAAAGACTGAGATCTATTTAAAAGCCATAGTCATGAAGATATTAAAGATGTCACATGCAAAACCCTAGTAGCTGGAGTAATGAATACAGTGCCAAAGAGGATAGTGTGCTGGGGCATATTTAGGAGATCTCCACATTATCTAATTACAGGGAAATACATTATTTATTTATTTTTTTAATTAAAAGAAATCATTCTAAACCCTATATAGGATACATTGATACTTCAAAAGCCTCTGAAGGAATTTGAGATTATGCAAATATATGTCAAGTAACATTCATAAGGTTTATAAAATCTTGATCACTCTCTAGAATAGCCCATTAAACATGGGTTGTGCTTGAATGCACTACATAATTGATATAACACAACCACTCTAAATATCAACCAAAGTTATATGCTCTTATTGTGCAAGAGGTAATCACTCTTCGATCATGCTATAATTACATCCTAACCTGTTAAACTTGAGACAACTTGAATGCACCCAATGATGATTGACACCTACATTATACAACCTTTGAATTAACTACATTATATGAGTGCCTCCATTTCTATCACAACATAGCCACATTAAACTTGGGTCACACATGAATGCATCATGTATTTGTTATAGCACAACTATGCCACATGACCAATAGAGTTATGGATCACATAATTACAGTCACATGAATCTGTTCCTCGTTGTGATCTTATGGTGATCCACACAACAAAATCTGGACATGAAATTCTCAAAACCCTTAACCTCTAAAAATGAAATCTGATGAGATGTTGCTTTAAAATATGATTTTCAAACCTGGAACTACAAATCTGACTTCACAACTGAATTTGCAAAAAGATAATGACTACCCTCAACCTGGCGATATCTTCTTGAATTTTTTCTGATTTTTCCCAAGAAAATCATCCTTAGTTCTTCACAAACTATCTCAAGTAGAGCAAAACACTGTTGCAATAAATCAAGCGTGAACTCACTTTTCTTTATGTCGGCCACAATTTGATTTTTTTTAATTTTTCATGTTTGTCAAAAATTCGACCAAAATGATAGCTGACATTTCGACAAACCCTAGGTTCGTCAAAATTTTGACAAACGTCGGGGATAAACTTTCAAAAAATTAGAAATTACACATCAAATTTTACAAGCACCCAACGAACATCGAATTTTACATATTTCATCGAACAGTTTCATCGAATTTTGCAGTCAAAAGTATTAGTGGTAGAATTTCTTCCAAGTATTTAGTTCTAGTAAATTATGACTGAAACTGGTTCTTAGTGCACATATAGTGTCACTCCATTTCAAGTATACATTCCCTGGTTTGACAATGTAAATGAATGACCATAAGAAGATGTTAGTCACCTGCTGGAATGTCCAATTCTCAGGTTAGGATTTTCCATGACTTTTATATCCTTTTATGGATGTGACCATTTTTAGCATCATTGTCAGGGATGGTGTCAAGCTAAAAACCTGTCATAGTCATTGTTAGTAGTAGTTTAGTCTGTTATTCAAGCATTTTAAAAATTTATTCTATTGCATGCATAGAAGAAGAGACGCTCTGGGAAGATTCCTCCCTAACCTTCCATTCTTTCATAGCAATCTTGAACTAACTTATAATCTATTTGAGGAAGGAGGAGATCAAGATATCAATCCATTTGCTGAAAACCTGCTTATTAAACTGCCATTTGATCTAGCTGATAAAGAACTTAAAGAAAATCCATTTTCTTTGATACCATCAAGCAACTATGGCACGTAATCTTTCTAATCAACCTCCTGCTTTTGAATTCCCCATTATTACTCAACAAGATAATGATAACCTTAAAAATATTCCTTCTTCATTACTTCCTAAGTTCTATGGACTAGTTACAGAGGACCCATAAAATTTCTTGTTTGAGTTTGACATCCTCTGTCGTAGCTATGATTACACTTCATATACTCATAGGCTGAAGTTGTTTCCTGCTACTTTGAAAGAAGGGGCTCTTAGATGGTTCATGAGTTTGAGGAGGGGTGTTGACAGTTTGGCAACCATGCAAATAAAATTTCTTAAAAAATACAAGGAATATTGTAAGAGTGGTAGTAAGGGTGATGATATATTTAGAATTCAACAAAAGGAGGATGAAAGCTTGGAAGACTATATCTCAAGATTTGTGTTTTCCCTAAAAAATAATTTAGACTATACTCTCAATGAAGAATCTCAGAAACTACTTTTTCTAAGAGGAATCAGTGATACCTGTATAAATGCCCTAGACCTGATGGGAGGAGGAAATATAATCCAAGTATCTTGGGATGATATAAAAAAAATATGTCTCAACTACTCTCAAGCAATTGTTAACAAAGGTAGAGGTCATCAAGCCACGGTGGGAAAGTCTTCTACTAATGGAGTCTCATGGATGGAGATCACAAATTTATTGTTTGAATTCAAGTAGGATATCATAAACAATATGGCTACATAGTTGGATACTATGCAAGCTCAGAAGAAACATGAGGAAGCTGAAAAAAATTTGGCCGAGTTCTGTCCATATTGCAGATAGAAAAAATGTGACTGCAGATGTAAGATGGTGGCTAACCTGGAGGCTAAGCAGTTACCTACTAATTTTAAGATAGTAGAGGGTGATGATGACCAAGTATTCTTTGTCACACAAAGGCGACCATGGGCTGAAAGACAAGGTATGCCTCAAGACCCTTTGACTTTTGGTAATCCTTATTCTAATTACAATAACCAATGGCAACCTACATATGGCCCATCACCACCTTGGAATACTTCTCAACCACACTAGCCTAACTATCAGAGTCCTTAATGGCAATCTCTTCAAGGAGGTTGGCAGTAGCCACAAGGACAATGGACTCTATCCCCAGGTAACTGGCAGCAGAATCCTCAATGGAGAGGTTCTCAGCAATGGCATAACCAATCCCTTGGATCCCTGCAGCTTCAGCAGCCACAACCTCCAGCTCTCATGCCACCTCCTGTAGCACCTGCAGCAAATATTGGCCCTCCAAAACAAATGCCTATGCCTGCTTAACCATTGTCAAATCCTAATAATAAGCAGCAGCAACAATAACAGCCTATGTATTTTGCAGAAGCCAATCAGTATCCAGCTTATGCCCTGAATATTCATGATATCCATCTTAGGTCTGGAACCACTCTTCCTACTCCACAGCCACTTGTAATTATAGAGATTCTAGATTCTGCCTCTGAACAACCTACTGATCATGCAGAACATATACCTCTATTAGATATTATCTCTAAGGAACTTGTCCTACAACATCAGGCCAAATTGCCTTTTCCTCAGAGATTGCAAATTACTACATCCAAGTCTATGGAAGAGCCTACCTTTGATATCTTGGATCAACTAAGGAATGTACACATTCAAATTCCCCTTTTTAAAACCATTAAAGATGTCCCAATTTATGGAAAAGCCATTAAGGAGGCTTGTTTAAAGAAGCCGGGAAGAAAGAAAAAGGATCCCCAAACTATCCATATTCTAGGACAGTTGGTAGATATTATGTTAGGGAAGGTAGTCATACCAAAATATACGGACCTTGGGAGTCCTGTGGTAAAAATAAATATTAATGGCCGAATAGTAAAGAATGTTTTGATAGACCTTGGTGCAACCATCAATGTAATGACCAAGCATACAATGGAGTGTTTGAAAATCCTAACAATTTGGTCTACACCTACCATCCTGCAGCTTGCTGATAGTTCCACAGTAAAACCTAATGGAGTGGTAGAAGATATCATTGTCATCTTTGAGTCTTGGGAATACCCAACAGACTTCACCATATTGTCCACTAAGGCAACTTTGGGAGGATATCCTATTATCCTAGGTAGATAATGGTTAGCTACAACTGTGCTTTTATAGGATGTTGTTCAGGAGACATGACAATTTCTGATGGTCAGTCAAGAAGGAAATTGGCTTTATATCCACCTGCCCAGCCTCAGCCAGACTTGTCTCAACTAATTTGGCCAGATTTAGAAGAGGAAACTAAAGAATTCAATTCATTGGCTCAGCTAATGATGCTGCAAACTAATCTATTTTCTCAGTTTCAGAGTGAGGATGGCCTACTTTTACACATTTTGCAGTCCAACTTTGATCTGAGTAGTCCATTTGTTCTAGATAGCTGTCCTCAGTAGTGTTTCCTATAGTAAATAAATTCTAAGAGTCTGACACCTCAATCTCCTGCAGTTTATCACAACTTGCTTCCACATGAAATATAGACACCACCTTTATCAACAACCCCCATGAATTGTCTTACCAAGAAAATAGAAGTGTCTCCAGGCCACTATCTGAACATCAAAATAAGTTGCCTCAATCTCAACAAGTTTCCCTAGTCACAATGCTGCAAGATCAACACAAAGCTTTTGCATGGGACTATGGGGATATGAAAGGAATAAATCCTCAACTCTGTACTCATAGGATCTACATTAAGGAAGACTGTTTACCTATTATACAACCTCAAATAAGGATAAACCCAACACTCAGGGAAATAGTTAAAATAGAGCTCCATAAATTGCTTGATGTTAGTTTTATCTACCCCATTTCAGACAGTCAGTGGGTATTGCCATTGGTGATTGTTTCTAAAAAAGGTGGAAAATGGAGAGTTTGTGTAGATTACAGGGAGCTAAACACAACAACTAAAAAGGATCACTTTCCACTGCCATTTGTTGACCAAGTGCTAGACTCATTGTCTAGTAAAAAGTATTTCTCCTTTTTGGATGGATATAGTGGGTATAATCAAATTAGAATTGCCCCTAAAGATCAAGACAAAACAACTTTTACCAATCCATGGAGTACTTTTTCCTACTCTGTCTTACCTTTTGGACTATGTAATACACCTACAACATTTCAAAGGGCAGTGATTAGTATTTTTGCTAACATTTCTCATGATTCTATGGAGATCTACATGGATGAATTCACTACTTATGGAGTTACTTATGAAGAAGCATTAACAAATTTGGAAAAAGTGTTGAAAAGATGTTATGAGCAAAATTTGTCTTTAAATAGTGAGAAATGTTTTATGATGATGCAAGAGGGAATTGTTTTAGGCCATCCTATCTCTCAAGTAGGAATTCAAGTTGATCCTGCAAAAATAGAAGTTATTCTAACTTTTTCAACACCTTTAAAACAAAAGGATGTTAGAAGCTTCCTAGGACATGCTAGATATATAGAAGATTTATCAAAGATTTCAGCAAAATAGCTAGTCCATTATATGCCTTATTGACTAAGGATTCTGAATTTAACTAGATAGAGGCATGTGGCAAATCTTTCCTACTGCTTAAGAACTTACTTACTCAGGCACATGTTCTTCAAGGACCAAAGTAGAGTCTACCCTTTCATATACACACAAATGCTTCTGATTATGCCATAGGGGCAGTATTAGGACAGAAAGAGAATTCCATAGAGCATGCCATATATTAGCAAAAAATTTCAAGGCCCTAAATTAAACTATATTATCTCAGAGAAAGAATTGTCAGTAGTTGTGTATGCCTTGAACAAGTTTCAACATTATGTCACTAGTTACCAAATATTTGTCCATACAGATCATGCAGCAATAAGGTACCTCATGAATAAGCCTTCCATATCTGAAAGATTAGCAAGATGGCTCTTATTATTGCAGGAATTTGATATCACAGTTATTGATAAGCCAGGTTGAGCTAATGTGGTGGTCAATTTCTTGTCAAGACTTTAAACAACTACACCTCTCACCCCTGAGGTTATTGATGGTAGCTTTCCCAATGAACATCTATTTTCTATTGCTGCTCAAACTCCATGGTATGCATATATTACAAATTATTTAGCAGCCAATAAGATTCCAGCCCACTTCTCACCAAATGAAAGACAATTGTTGGTAGAGAAAAGTTTTAACTTTTAATGGATTGTAGACTATTTATTTTACATAGGAACTGACCAAGTCATGAGAAGATGTGTTTGGGAAGATGAGACCTATGAAATTTTGCATGCCTGTTATGATGAGCCATATGGTGGGCACTTTGCAGCCAAGAGAACATCTATGAAAGTGCTTACTATAAGATACTATTGGCCCACACTACACAAAGATGTTGTAGCCTACACAAGAAAACGTGACAGATTTCAACGCATGGGGAGACCAACAAGGTCTGATGAAATGCCCTTGAATTCACAAGTGGTAGTCAGTCCCTTGGACAAGTGGGGCATCAATGTTTTTGGGCCTATTGATCCTCCATCCAATGGGAAATCATACATTTTGGTGTGTACTAATTATGTAACCAAGTGGGTGGAAGTAAAAGAAATGACACATGCCCATGACAATAAAGTTGCTGAGTTCCTATGTGAATAGATTTTTACTCAGTTTAGAGTCCCAAGGGAACTTGTTACTAATCAAGGAGCTTAGTTTACATCTAACTTAATCACTGCATTGATGAATGATTACATGATCAGGCACAAAAATTCTAGCCCCTATCACCCTCAAGCCAATGGTTAGGCAGAGGTTACTAACAAAGCAATTGAGGCAATCCTTACAAAGGCAGTCCAATTACACAAGAAGGATTGGATCAGTCACCTTCCTGAAGCAGTCTGGGCCTATAGGACAACATGGAAAACAACTACAGGGTTTACTCCTTTTGAGTTACTATATGGAAAAACTGCCATGTTGCCAATAGAGTTTGAGCATAAGACCTTGAGGACTGCTCACCAGCTTAACATTGATATTTTAGAAGCTCAAAAGTAATGCCTCTTGCAACATAATGCATTGGATGAAATGAGGAAAGTTGTTCTGCAGTATACTGAAGCTATCCAATAGCAAAGAAAATAATGGCATGACCACCATATCAGAACTAAGCAATTCTCTGTCGGTGATTGGGTGTTGCTCTATGACTCCAGGTACAAGGAAAATCAAGGTAAACTCACCAGAAGATGGCTTGGTCCTTATGAAATAGAAAATGTGTTTGATAATGGTTCAGTTCAGCTAGCTACAATAGATCCTGTCCGATTCAAGCTACTGGTTAATGGACATCATCTTAGGTTGTATCATAAGCTAACGTCTAAAAAAGACTTTATGAAGAAGTTTGTTTTGAATGCGGCCACTGATCCTCCTACAACAAAAGGCTTCGGCCTTTCTCCTACAACATCTCTTTAAAATTCCATCTTGCATGCCCATAATAAAGGTTTCCTTTTTAAGGAAGCCACTTTCTTCGCTTTCATCCATCACCACCATTCATTACCTCTTCTTCCACGTCACCCATCCATGTCATCCATTTTGTCGTAGCGCCCTCATTTATGGTTTGAATTCTAGCCGTCATTTCATGCTGAGTTGTGATCATTCCAATCATGTACGCGCATTTATTCTAAGGTACGTGATATCTTTTATTGTCACATCATTTATTTATTTCATTTATTCATTAATTGCTATGTCGATATTAGTCATTATTGCCTGATCTTTACCTATCCTTTCGCACATGTGTGGACACATGTCAAATTTTAAGTAGGGGGCGAGATAATCCATTTTTAAACTTTTTCTTATGCCACTGTCACAACTATTAAGATATTTTTATTTTATTGTACTTTCTGAATATGACTGCATGTTTTCATCCTAAACAACAATTAACTGCTTGATTTGGGTAGTTCATAACAATCATTTCATGCAAATATTCTTTGAGTCATTCTTGGAAAAGTAAAGTGATGGTAGAGTAGAAAGAAATAGAGTAGAAAAGTTTTTTTGAATTTTCAAAAAAAGTTTGAGTTTCAGGAATCTCAGCTGGGATAATTTGTGAATATGGGTGGCTAGTTAGTAAGACACGAGCCTGTAGCTCATGAGCTCTTGATGCAAAATCCTCAAATGGTTTGGGCATTCAACAATTATGGTTGGCTAAATTATTTTTTGACGTTAGATTCCTTTAATGAGGAAGCTTCAGGTGAGTTTTTTAGAACTCTTTCTGAGGGAGAAGCTACAATGTGGGGTTTGACAGTGGTTGTTATAGAAGAACAAATTGCAAAAGAAACTGGGCTTCTGGTGGTAGGAGAAATTTTTTCTTCAGATGTAGTCTCTGGTAGGGTAGAATTTACAGTACCAATAGATGGAACCTTCGAGGTTTCTAAACAAGGATGTAAACAAGTGTCACTGCCTTTTCCATACTCGAAATATGTCACCTTCATAATTAGGTACTTGAATTGTGAGGGACGCTTTTCCTATTTACATTCCTACCATTTTAAATTATTGAGTCATATGAGGCACGGTTTAGCTGTCAATGTTCCAAATTTTTTGTTAAGCCTTTTGAAACAATGTGCCCATGAAACCCAAAGGGGTAGAGACAACTCTATCGCCCATCATGCCCTCATTAAAATTTTGATTGAGCATTCCCTAAGGGATGTATCACCCCTTTCTTGGAAAGAATTTTTTGCCCAAAAGGGTCTACAACTTCCATAGCCTCCTAGAGCACTCCCTGTAGCACCTACCCCTACAGCATCTATTCCTGTGGCCTCCACACTAGAGCCCTCTACTCGAGTACAAACCAAGTCTACTAGTAGAAGAGAAAAAGGAAAAATGAAGGTAGGATAGTCATCTAGGGCAGAACAAACCCCAAAGTCTAACCCTCATGTTCAAAAACAATAGTGTTCCTCTCCTGCAACATCTTCTCCTGTAGCAGTTCCTCCTGCAGCAACACTTGTTGCCACTGCAGTTTCACCATCATCTTCTTTTGTTGAGTCTGAATCCTCTAGGAAAGTTAGAAAGAGGAAAGCCACAAGAGTGCCTCTTGTAGCTACAACATTGCCAAAAATATTTTCAGTAAGGAAACAACGTAAAGTCACCTCAACCTCTGCTCAACCTGAAATTATAGTAATTTCTAAGGAATCTAAAGAACTCAATAATGATGTTTCTCAGGATGTATCTAAGAATGTTGCACAAAGTCCATTTTTTATTCCTAGGGAAATGTAAAATGAGCCAATGGAAGTTGAAGAAGCACAATATGTTAGTGGTAATGAAAGGGGAATGCCAAGTCTTGATGACTTGGCTGAAGCGGCTAGGCAAGTTTCAGAAGAAGCACAATCTCTTCCAGTGCAACAATAGGAATCCTTCCTACAGCAAGAGGAAGAATAGACTGAACAATTAGAAGTGTCCAATGACACCCCTTTACCCCCTGTAACTTGTCAGTCAATGGTTTTCTATAAAAAAACATTGTTGATTGAATTTTTGGAATATTTTTAGAATGTAGACCACCACCTCGGGTATATGCTATGTGCCTAAAAGAGAAATTTATTTGGTTTCAATTAATAAGAATTCCAAGGAATTTAGATCATGTTATTCATACAACCAAAGAATTTTATGATGCATATCAAGTAGCCCCTAGTTGGCTGAAAAATTCTTTATGTGAATTTTATTTGCATGGTTTGATAATTCCCTCTGAAACAAAGTGGAATCCACTTCTTTATATTGGTGATATTCATTTGAGGTCACTCATGTCTTGGGTGGCCAATGAAACTAATTATGGAAAAAAATTAGAGGCTTATGAAGAAGCTGAAAGGGATGAGCCTATTCCACTACGACCTGAAAGCTCAGATCCCTACACAATGCTGAAAACTTGGCTTACTATTGCATATGGGTTCAATGATCAAACAGAAAGAATATAAATATTTGATATCAGGAAGCAAGTGTATGAAGAATTCAAAGGCCAACCATATCTGTTTTGGAAGCTTTCATCTTCCAGAATTAAAAAGAGATGGGAAAAACTAACTATTGGTCTGAGGAAATCTAAGCCTCATAGCCCCCTAAACTTTAAAGTATCCCTTAGAAGGACAGAGAAGTACATGTATTTTGGTCTTCAGAAGAGGTTTGAGTTATGGTTTCCAATAACATTTCAACCTCTAGTTTTGATGTGGCCACTTTATCCTTATCGAGCTACAGATGTTAATCAAAATACAGAAACCCGCAGGTACGAGAGATGACAAAATTTCAGAGGTTTCTACTACAAATTTGTAACTTCATCACATGGCCATGCTACTCCTACTGATTTCAGAGAGACAAACTGGAAGCTTAATGCTGGAGGACCATCATTAGGATAAGTAGGAGGAAAATGATGAGCTTGAAATATGCTCATAATTTGAGTATTGTGATGTATTTTTAATACCCTTACTCTTATTGCGAATGGTTGTTTTAACTCTTTGATTAAAGAATTTTTATCCAAAATCAGGTAGTATCCTGTAGCCACACATTCCTATATTCTTGTAGCTTAACATCTCTATGTGTTTATATTAATTGCCCTATTTGAGCTCCTGAATGAATGATATAATGCATGTGGTTTTTGAATAATGAAATAGATTTAATATGTGATTAATGAATGTGTATCGTGTTGTTTTCCATGCATGCTTTCTTTCGCTTCTATCACCTTATGTATCACAAGTTGTTGAAGGAAGCATGAATGAGTCAAGCGCAGTAGATCTCGGCCCTGCAGTAAAGTTCATTTCCAGCACGGCGTCGAGGAAGTTGTTCCAACAAAGACTTTTTGACCAGTTCATTGGGAAGAAATATGAATGATCATTAATCTGGGAAGAGTGGAATGCTAAATTCTCTCTAGATCGTGTTGAACGGATATGCTTTCATTTATGAGAAGTTTGTTCTTCGGTTTCAGGATACATTTATGTCCACGTCTTTCTCTATTAGAGTTAGATAGTTAGTTGCTTTTCTAGTTTAAATAAGTGTTCCTCCTATGCGAGTGAGCAAGCAGAGCATGTACAAGTTAGTACTATGATAAGAATCAATGTTTTGTGTTAGTTTTCTTATAAGCAGAACAGTGTATATGGTTCCAAGTTTATGAATAAAAACTGATGAAGTTTTGAGTTCAATTCTTGCATAACTAGTTGATGCTTGCTAAGGGGGCCCACTTAGTAAGTATCTGTAGTTAGTTAGTTTTTTATTTCCTATTGATTATAAGTTAGATTTCATACTTGAAAGTTTCAGTGCAAACTCAGTCTTATATTGTTCCTACAGCATCGAGAATCCATCCCTATTTTTGTTCTTGCAGCCTAAGGCTAGTTCATAGTTTGTCTCTTAGTAACAATCATTATGATTTCTTCTTTGATTAAGATACACTTAAGTTAAGAAAGCTTTACGTTACATTCTTGTAGCATAAGTAGAATTCCTTCCAAGTATTTAGTTTTGGTAAATCGTGACTGAAACTGGTTCTTAGTGCACATACAGTGCCGCTCCATTTCAAGTATATGTCCCCTGGTTTGACAATGTAAATGAACAACCATAAGAAGATGTTAGTCACCTGCTGGAATGTCCAATTCCCAAGTTAGGATTTTATGTGAATTTTATATCCTTTTATGGACATGACCATTAACATAGACCCAAAAATAAACTTCTAATACCATCTACAATATGCACTTTCAAGGTGTAAAATTGGAAGTACCTTCAAGTTGATCACTCTCTTTGAAACTAATACTGGTCATTTTTGTAGCTATTGGAACACATCAAAATTAAATAAATCAACTGAAAAGAGAATAGAACAACCTAACATAGGTGTGGATCAACAACACCCTAATAACTAGTGTAATTAGGGTACTACAACCATTGATAGGTCCAAGATACTTAAAATCATTAATGTAAGTGTACAGAAATATGGTATCTCCCTCACAGGTAATGGTGCATTCCAATCATGGATGTGGAAGATCTCAGTTTTTGTGTTCTGATATCATGTTAAACTATGGTCTATGGATTGCAATATTGTAGGATATGCACAAAATGGATTTGTTGAAAAGGATTTAGAAACTTTCAAGCAAATACAATTGGCAGGTGTAAACCCAGATTCCACAACCTTTGCCAGCATACTCCCTGCCTATAATAAAACTCATCAAATGGTTTATTCTTAGCATCATAAAATTGAAAACAAATGATTGACCTAAAGCAAAGAAAACAATTAAATAGCACAAAGTGAATGAGACGCAAAGAATTTTTACGATTAACATTTCACTTGGAAATTGGAATTGTTGCACCGCTTTCACAATAGAGCAACATATGATAAGGGGTTCTCCTCAAAAAATCTTTAAACTCAGCCATTCATGAAAGAATCTCAAAGCATATCCTGCAAATCACTACAAAAGATACATGGCGAATCCTTACCATAAATCATGGATTTTGTGTTTTAGTAATGGACCATTTTTTTCTCAAGGCCACACCATTTTTTTGGAGACTATAAGGAGTTGTGGATTCCTCTTGGCCAATTGAGAGTATGCTCCTATTTGAATTGAGACTAACCACCATATTTTACAATATCAAATGGACCACCACCTTTGTTCTCTCTAGGAGAGGAGACCAAGGAGCATTTTTTTAGTGTCATGTTTACCATGAAATCCATGGGTGGCACCAATTATTATATCATAGTTACCAAAATTGGACTTAACATAGACATTGAGCTCAACCTCAAACTCAACATGGAAACTCAACACTAACTCAAAAATTTGAAAAAATCATGATAAATAGAGATTTTTTAAGGTACATAGTTTCCTATGCATTCCTCCCTAAATCAATTTTAAAAATTATAAAAAACTAATCAATTGCAAGCTAATTTGAGTATAGAATGCCTGAAATAGATGCCATCTCATGGAATACAATGATTGCGGGATATGCACAAAGCCATCTCATGGAATACAATGATTGCATGATATGCACAAAATGGATTTGCTGAAAAGGATTTAGAAACTTTCAAGCAAATGTAATTAGCAGGTGTGAAGCCAAATTCCATTACATATGCCAGCATCCTCTTTTCTTGTGCCAAAATGGGAGCTTTGGAGCAGGGTATGAACATCCATCAAAATAGATGGGCGATTTTTGTCAGATATTATGGTTGGAAATACTCTATTAGACATGTATGCAAAATGTGGAAATGTACACAAGGCACACGAACTATTTGATGGAATGCCTCAAAGAGATGCCATCTCGTGGAATGCAATAATTGCAGGATATGCACAAAATGGATTTTGCAAGGATGCTCTCAAAATATTTGAATTAATGAAGCACTCTGAAACATATCCTAACATTGTAAGCTTTGTTTGTATTATCGGAGTATCGAAGGGATTGAGCTTTTTGTCCCACCAAAATTTACTTCTCCCGCCGATGAATTATGTGGCTACATTTTATCAAAGTATCAGAGGGACTAAGCTTTTTTTCCCACCGAAATTTACTTCTCTCGCCGATGAATTATGTGCCTAAGTATTATCGAAGTATCAGAGGAATTGAGCTTTCTGTCCCACCAATATTCATTTCTCCCTCTGATAGAATCTTCAATCATGTGCTCTTTTGTATTGCGCCATATCAGAGAGACCACACAATGATTCCCACTGATGTTCCCATGCTTCTTTGATGAAGTCTTGCCTGATATCTTTTGCCGCACTGGTTGTTAGGGTTTATGTTTTTATCTTCTTGCAGGATGCAAGCAAGCCATTTTCACATCTTACAAACACTTCTTAGTTGGCTCCATGCATTTCCTGAAGAGATCTATGTTCCAAACACCAAATTCTCAACTTTCACAGTCCTTGAGGATTGAAGGAATTGAGAGATTGAAGCCTATTTTTTGTGAAATTTTTCTAAATGAGGTTGAATGGTGCTCCTGATTGCTATTAGGCTCTATGTTGGAGATGCCCATTCTAACAATAGAGACCTTTTTGACAGATCAATATATGGATATTGAACCCACCATGCTGGATTACCAAGATTATGGGACCATTAACCACTCATCAAACAAACAAGATCAAATCACTTAAATGAAATAATATTTTGGAACCTTCCCAGACTCTTCCATTAGAACTGCATAAAGCTCAATTGCTTGAATCAACCTAGCAGTTATCAAATCTGTGCCTCTATATACATTTGGCATGAATTTATTTGATTATAAACTTGGGAAGAAACTATACCATCAGGGAATCTAGTCAATCATCATAAACACATATCAAATTGTGTTCAATAAGGAACTCGGTCAAAAATAGGAAATCTCTAGAATATTGAAAAGTAGAGTTCAGGGCACATGCTCTGCCACAGAATTGGCACCTATATCTGAACAAAACTACAATAAATTGCATATACAAACTCCCTGAAACTTCTATATGCATTAGCAAGATGACATGAAACCACAAACTCTATGTTTTGCCACTTCCTTAACCTAGAAAACTAAGCTTTATCTTGTAAAATTTAGAAGATCAAGGAAGATAGTTGCTTGATAATTTATTAGTCTATGAAACATTTGGTGAACTGAAGCTTGTTCTGATAGTTTTTAATTTTAATAACAAATAGGTTTGTGGAAAGGTTCCCCTAATAAATTGACTAATTGTACATGGTAAGCCTCACATGAGCTTACAATGAGAGATTTAATTATTCCTTTTCAATAGAATGGCTATTATGGCTATTTTCCTATTTTTATTGAGGTAAAACCTAAAATTAGTACTAAGTTTGTTATAAAAAACCATAGTAGGTGAAAACAACTCAGAAACAATCAAAAAAACATCACAAGCTACATGTATGCATGTGAACTCTATTTCCATAGAGTCCATTGCTGCAAATTCCTATACAAAATAACATATTCATGAGGAAAATTTGGTAATCATTTTTTAATTTGGACAAATTAATAACCTGATTAGAGGACATTTTATTGATACTTGATAGATATATTACAAAATAAATATAGGATAGATATGTTACAAAAGAAAGAACATATTTTTTGCATGTTTTATGGAAACATGCATGTTACCTATTCAATCAAGGGGTTGCAAGTTCTTCGGTTGAGCATAATTGAAGTATATGATCCTTTATCCACTCAATCATTGGCTGAAAAAAAATAGAATGCTTTATCTATATCCATTCCAACTTGCATCTCCTATCACATAGGAAGATGAATACAAGGAAAGGGCAACAAAAAGATGGGATATAATCCTTCAATGTGCCAACTTGGATGCATCTATTGTAGAGTTCGTCAAAGTGCAGAAGATGATGAGGTTCCTACACATAATGTACCTAGTGGAAGTGGCACTGCATTAGCTTGTGGTTCAAATCTATTGGATGTTGTAGGTGTGTTGCTAATATGTGGTTGTCATTGATGTCAACACTATTATCATTTGATGTATTGAAGGTTGTATATGTTGAGGATATTGAGAAAATTGTAAAAGAACGTATTATAGGTTCCCAGTGGAATTGTGAAGATCATGAAGGTGTCTTGTTCTATACCTTGAAGATAAATTGTTGTGGACTAAAGGGTTTATTGTTGAGTGTATCTAGTCTATCCACTAGAAAGTTCATAGGTTCGTGTGAAGATTTGTTCAAATTATGAAGATCTATGTTCTAACAGTGTTTATGTGGTCTCTATCAGTGTTATTGATTAAAGTTGGTATAATTCTAGTAATTCTAGTTGTTGCAGATGCCTCTCTATTGTTCCTTGGTGTTCTTGGATATTTCTAGATTGTGCTCTATCTTTTTGGTATGTCCACATTGATCAGCGTGCTCGTGGTCAAAGATTTTTTCTCCGCGTGTTCATTTTTTCATGTTCTTGGCCAACATGATGGTGGTAGTGTGTTGTGGATCTTTGAGGTGAAATTATTTGAAGTATTTTTGTGTTGGAGTTGTTAATTTGGGTCTCCACTATGTTGTGCACAGCCAACCTTGGTGGATTTGCATTGCAAATTTATTTGTAAATTTGGGTTGACATTGAAAGTGTGTTTTATATTTCTAGCCAACTAAGTTGTAATCTCATGTTGTAGACATATAAGAGTGATTGTTTCATTAGTGTAACATATGTTCAAAGTGCTCGGTGTGTTCCTATGTGTGTATGTCTGAATATCATTCAATTATAGAGAAAAGTGTGAAGAAGATTGAGTGAAGTGTGAAGAAGTTTGAGTGAAGAGTGAAGAAGGTTTTTTGTGCTTAATTGGATTTGTAATCAGGCTTGTGTAGAAGCTATTTTCTTAGTTCACAATTTGGATGGTTTTAATCCAAACCTTTCTTTGGACAATGAGTCCTCTTTTTTATTTGAACAGTGAGCTCTAGGCAGTGTGCCTGAATGCATGTGCATTCCCATTATTCTTATACTTTTAACAAGGTATAATATTGTGGACTTACATCCACCATGGTTTTTCCCCTAATAGGGTTTCCACATAAAAATATTGGTGTTCTCTGTGTTTCTAATGTGTTGATTGTTTATGGTTTATTTTTCATTCATCAGATCTAAGATTAAGTTAAGTAACATTTGAAAAGTTTAAAATAATCTGTGACAACTGATTCACCTCCCCTCTTAGTTGTTTGTCCTTATTTTTCCAACAATTGGTATTAAAGTAGGTTCCTCTAAAGAATCTTATAAGCTTGAGGTGATCAGAGATGGCATCATACAAGAAGGACAGTCCTAGATTTCATGGAATGAACTACTCATTGTGGAAAGCTAGGATGGAGTGTCATTTTAAGTGTATTGGTGAACCCTTCTAGAAAATTACAAAGAACAAATATGTTATTCCTGTGACTGGTCCCTCCACTGCTGATGAGATTAAAGAAGTTGAGAATAATGTCTAGGCTATGGAAGCCTTGCTGAGTGCTCTAACAAATTCAAAAATGACAAATGTGTTAGGTTTGAAGATAGCTCATGAGATGTGGAAGAAGTTGGAAACTTTGTATGAAAGAGATGTACATGTGAAGATGGCTAAGCTATAGAGTTTGAAAGACAAGTATGAAAATTTGAAGATGGGTGAAGATGAGAATATTTCTTCTTTTATGCAGAAAGTAAATGAACTAGTGATGGGTATTAGATGTGTTGGTGGTATTCTAGAAGAGGAAGAAATTGTGGTCAAGGTGCTAAGATCATTTCCTCCCTCCTACAAAGCAAAGACTCATGTTATTGAAGAAACTATATCATTGACGAATGTGACAAGAGATACACTGATTGGTAAACTTGTTGCCTTTGAGCTAAGAAAATTTGGTGATTCTATTCCTAAGATTGAAATTGCATTTAAGGCTACTATATGCAGAAGAAACAAGCAAAGATATGATCTGAGAGAAAGTTCTAGGAAGACATTCAAGTATGAGGAAGAAATAAAACAACTTGAAGGTGAAGAAAGAGTAGAAGAGCTGGAAGCACTGATTGTCAAGAAAGAAGGTAGAGGACAAGGTAAGTATAAAGGAAAGTTGCCTATCAAATGTTTTTCTTGTAGTAAAATAGGTCATTTTGCTTCAAGGTTTCTTGAAAGAGTCCCTAGATCCAAGCCTTACAAACCTAGATTTCAAAAGAAATATTATTTTTCTAAAGGAGTGATTGATGATGAGTCTGATAAAGAGAATGGAAATGAAGATGATTGGGTTTTCATTGCTATTAAGGAAAATAGTCGTGAGGCTACTAAATCTGCTAAAATTGAGAAAGCTATTGCAGCCTGAATTGAAGAAAATGATGAGTGGGTCATTGATAGCAGATGCTCACATCATACGCCAGGTGACAAAAGAAAATTTGTAAGTCTAAAGAAGTATGACAATGGGGTTGTGAGATTTGGAGATAACAATGCTTGTGTGATTCGTGGTAGAGGATCTATTTGTCTTGGTGGTGAGCATAACACTGATGATGTTCTTTATGTTGAAGGCTTAAAGCACAACCTGTTGAGTGTTGGACAGATGGTTGGAAAGGGTTATGATCTTTAGTTCAAAGATGGAAGATGCGGGATATTTGGAAGCTCTGGAAATGTAATTGCTTCAAGTAAATAGACAAAAGGTAACATTTTTCACCTAAATTCTGCTAGTGAAAGTTGTTTAATTGTTCAAGTAGATGAAAGTTTGTTATGGCATAGAAGGATGCGTCATGTGAATTTTGATAACATTGTCAAAATAAGTTCCACTCAAGCAGTAAGAGATCTACCTAAGATAGTGAAACCTGCTAGCACAATTTGCAAGGAGTGCTAGATGGGAAAATAGACTAGAGTTTCTTTTTGGAGCAAACAACATAATTCAAATGGATTACTAGAGTTGATACATACTGATCTATGTGGTCCCTCTAGAGTTAGAAGTCTCCATGGTGAAAGGTACTTTATGTTGATTATTGATGATTACTCTAGAATGATATGGGTTGCTTTCTTAAGAGAAAAATGTGAAGCATTAGAGAAGTTTAAAAGTTTCAAAACTATGGCAGAGAATGAGAAAGGTCTGAAAATCAAATGCTTAAGGTTAGACAAAGGTGGTGATTTCACCTCCAAGGAGTTTAATTCTTTCTGTGAAGAGCATGGAATTAGAAGACAGTTATCTGCTCCCCAAACCCCTCAACAGAATGGTGTTGCTGAGAGGAAGAACAAAACAATTTGGATGCTGCTAGAATAATGATGATTGAAGGAAATGTGCCTCACATCTATTGGAGTGAAGCTGTAAGCACTAATGTGTACACTTTGAACTGGGTAAATGTAAATGGTAATTCTGATAAGACTCCTTTTGAACTATGGTTTGGTTATAAGCCTACTGTTAAATACTTCAAAATCTTTGGAAGCAAATGCTACATCACGAGAGATGATGATATAGGAAATTTCGATGCAAGAAGTGATGAAGGAATCTTTCTAGGTTACTCTATTAGAAGAAAGGCCTACCGGTTCTATAATAGAAGATTGAGAAAAATGGTTGAGAGTGAAAATGTCATAGTTGATGAAGATTTTTCTAAATCATCCATATATTGTGGATATGATTTGGATGAAAATAATACAAACAAAGGAAAGAATGTTCAGACACAGAATCAAATTCAAATTGTGCCATATGTTCCATGTTTCTAGTAAATCAAGGTGGTCAGGAAGTAGAGACAAGTGCAAGTGCAGAAGAAAGATCAAAGGAATCAGAAGTTCGAAAAAATCCTAAAACTCTGAGGTATGTAAAGCTAAATCATTTTGAAAAATCAAATTATAGGAGACAAGAATAAAGGTGTGAAAACTAGAAGAAAGATTGCAAAAGAGTATTTCTTGATATCAAAGATTGAACTAAAAGATGTCAATGAAGCTTGCAATGATGAACATTGGATGGAAGATATGAAGGAAGAATCAATGCAGATTGAAAAAAATAATACATGGATACTTGTTCCTAGACCTAAAGATAAAAATGTGATTGGTACAAAATAGGTCTTTCAGAATAAGCTGAATGAACAAGGTGAAGTGGTCCAAAATAAAGCAAGACTGGTATGTAAAGGGTATTCACAAATGGAAGGTATTGATTTTGAAGAAACATTTTCCCTTGTTGCTAGAATTGAAGCTATAAGGTTATTTCTTGCTTATGCTGCATATAAGAACTATAAAGTCTATCAAATGGATGTGAAGTCAAATTTTCTAAATGGTGAGCTAGAAGAAGAAGTATATATTGAATAGCCTGATGGATTTCAACTAACTAATAAGGAAGACATGGTTTGTCAATTGAAGAAAGCTTTGTATGGACTCAAGCAAGCCCCCAAAGCCTAGTATGCTAGACTGGACAAATATTTACTAAAGCTTGGATTTAATAAAGGTATTGTTGATAGCAACTTATATTTCAAGTTGGATCATGACAAAGAGTTGATTATTGAGGTCTTTGTTGATGACATTATTTTTTGAGGAGATGATAATCTATGTATGAATTTTGCTAATGAAATGAAGAATGAGTTTGAGATGAGTATGATTGGAGAGATGAAGTTCTTTCTAGGATTGCAAGTTACTCAGTTAGACAAGGGGATCTTCATATCTCAATCCAAATATGTGAGAGAGCTGCTAAAGAAGTTTGGCATGGATGACTCAAAACCTATTGGTACTCCCATGGTAATCTGATGCAAGTTTACACAAAATGATGATTCTCCTAAGGCAAATCAAACAAGATACAAATCAATGATTGGTGGATTTCTCTATTTAACTTAGACTAGACCAGACATTATGAATGTTGTGTGTATGGTTGCTAGATTTTAGGCTGATCCCAAAGAGTCTCATGTGACTACTATAAAAAGAATCTTCAAATATCTGAAAGGAACAATTGATTTTGGGCTTTGGTATCCTAAGGATGATGATCTTACTTTGAATGCATATACTGATGTGGATTAGGAAGGATATGTAGATGACAGGAAGAGTACTAGTGGTGGTACCTTCTTCCTAGGGAAGAAGTTGGTGTCTTGGTTGAGTAAAAAGAAAAATTCCATTTCTCTATCTACTGCTGAGGCAGAGTATATTGTTGCTGCAAACAACTGTACTCAAGTGATCTGGATGAAACAAATGTTGAAAGATATCAGAGTAGTATATGATGAACCTATTTCCATATACTATGATAGCTCAAGTGCAATTAACATATCAAAGAATCCAATGCTACACTCTAAGACCAAGCATATATCAATCAAGCTTCACTTTCTGAGGGAGAAAGTGAGTGAGAAAGAAGTCAGACTGGAGTATGTGCCTACCAAAGAATAGGTTGTAGATATTTTTACTAAGCCATTGCTGAAGGATACTTTTGAGTATCTTAGAGGGATGCTAGGGGTGATTGGCCATCCTGATATGAACTAGGATGCATTAATTTACATCAATCCATGCATTTCATGATCATATTCTGATATGGATTGATGTTTCCATGGCTGCTACTCAGGGGGAGTAGTCAGATGTGCAGATATGTGGTTCAGAGCTTGTATGTGGAAAGATAATGTTTATCTTTTCCATTGATGTCAAAGGGGGAGAAGAGCCATGTGAAAAACTGTTGCCTATCTAGAGTAAAAAGTCTTGTGGGGAGAAGCTCTTATAGAAGAAGTCAAGGAAGGAGAGTTAGAATCTAAGGAGGAGTAAGTGTTGATTGATAGTTGGGTTGATGGTTTTTTTCACGTCATGTGTTGCCATCAATGCAAAAGGGGGAGATTGTTAGATGTTGTAGGTGTGTTGCTAATATGTGTTTGTCATTGATGTCAACACTATTAGCATTTGATGTATTGAAGGCTGTATATGTCGAGGATATTGAGAAAAATGTAAAAGAACATATTACAGGTTCCCAGTGGAATTGTGAAGGTCATGAAGGTTTCTTCTTTTGTAAGTTGAAGATCAATTGTTGTGGACTAAAGGGTTTATTACTGAGTGTATCTAGTCCATCCACCAAAAGGTCTAGAGGTTCGCGTGAAGATTTGTTCAAATTATGAAGATCTGTGTTCTGACAGTGTTTTTGTGGTCTCTATCAGTGTTATTGATTAAAGTTGGTATAATTCTAGTAATTCTAGTTGTTGCGGATGTCTCTCTATTGTCCCTTGGTGTTCTTGGATTTTTCTAGATTGTTCTCTATCTTTGTGGTATGTCCACATTGATTGGTGTGCTCGTGGTCGAAGATTTTTTCTTTGTGTGTTTAGTTTTTCATGTTCTTATCCGACATGATGGTGGTAGCGTGTTGTGGATCTTCGAGGTGAAATTATTTGAATTATTTTTGTGTTGGAGTTGTTAATTTGGGTCTCCACTATGTGGTGGCTGACCTTGGTGGATTCGCATTGCAAATTTATTTGTAAATTTGGGCCAAAATTGAAAATGTGTTTTATATTTCTGGTCGACTAAGTTGTAATCTCATGTTGCAGATATATAAGAGTGATTGTTTCATCGGTGTAATGTATGCTTAGAGTGCTTGGTGTGCTCCTATGTGTGTATGTGTGAATATCATTCGATTGCAGAGTAGAGTGTGAAGAAGATTGAGTGAAGTGTGAAGTAGTTTGAGCAAAGAGTGAAGAAGGTTTTTGTGCTTAACTAGAACTATAATCAGGCTTGTGTAGAAGCTATTTTCTTAGTTCACAATTTGGATGGTTTTAATCCAAACCTTTCTTTGGACAGTGAGTCCTCTTTTGTATTTGAGCAGTGAGCTCTAGGCAGTGTGCCTAAATGCATGTGCATTCCCATTAGTCTTATACTTTTAATAGGGTATAATATTGTGGACTAACATCCACCATGGTTTTTCCCCTAACAGGGTTTCCACATAAAAATATTGGTGTTCTCTGTGTTTCTGATGTGCTGATTGTTTATGGTTTATTTTTCATTCATTAGATCTGAGATTAAGTTAAGTAAAGTTTGAAAAGTTTAAAATAATCTATGACAACTGATTCACCCCTCCCTCTCAATTGTCTATCCTTGTTTTGCCAACAAAATCATGTTGAACCAAGAAATTACTTTGATCTAGACGCTTTTGATAGAATATTGAAGACCAAAATATAAATATTCTACTATATTATTTTCACATTTTGTAACTAGAATGATTTTCATTTGAATATTGACTTTGGAGTCTTGAACATATATGACATAATATTAAAATTTTGAACTATCAATTGACAGTTAATATTATCTTTATCACTACCATTGATCAATGATGAAGTATTATACTATCATAGATCCAAAAAATTTCATTATTATATGATATATCAAATAAATTTTCAATTATGTATGATATATATAATACAGCTGTACCCAACCATACTGTATGTAGGAAAAAAAAGTGTTGTACTAGCATACTTGAACCCTATACCCATACCTGATCCCATACCAGAACCGGAAACTTAGCATATCAATTAATCATTAATGCAATATATACAAAAAATTATATCTTTTTTGTCATATCGCATACCTTCAAATTTTCTCCTTCAAGATTAGCACCTGATAAGTTGGCACCAGTGAGATCAACACCCTAGAATAGGAGGTAGATTCTCAATATTAGAAGGAAAAATTCTCTCTATAGGGGAAACAAGAACATCGTCAGTTACAACCAATGCAGAAACTAGAATGCTCCAAATAGGTTGAAGTACATAAAACAGGTGATTCTATCATAGTAGTTTAGAAACCAACCAACCTCAATGCCCATGCAAATCTACATAGATTATATAGATGCAAATTAAATGAACTCATGTTAGGGTTTATATTTTGTCTTCTTGGAGGATGCGAGCAAGCCATTTTCACATCTTGAAAACACTTCTTAGCCTCTAGAATAGGACATAAGAATAATGTATCTAATGTTCAATTTGTCTAGTTTTTCTTAATAAACATAGAGGATAAAAAATAAATTCTAGAATAGGACATAAGAGTAATGTAGCTAATGTTCAATTTCAATGCTTTGGAAGTTATACAAATAGCATCAACATATTTCGATAACATCAACCAAAACTAAATTTATTTGAATCCTTCCCAACCACACAAATTTCCAACACTGCATAACCAAGAAAGTACCTAATAGATTTGTGGTATTTCTCAAGCAACAAAACCAATCGTGTGTCCTTTACTCGGTCATCCAAAACCTAAAAATGAGAGATTGGGGGTTTGTGTTAAGTCGAACAATAGAACATGGATTATTCTAAATTATATCTAAATTGCTACTTTTTAAGGGTTCAGCCATGATACACTCATTCCCATCTGATGCACTGAAACTGAAAGAGAAAGTGAAGTTATTTAAAGAACATTGTAAAAATATCTTGACCTAATTCAAGCTTCAAAATTAATGTTTCAAAATGTATATGGAATTTCAAACCACAAGAATTCCAGAATTTATATTTGATGATAAAAAAAAGCTTATGGACTACCATAATATTCCAATAATGTGATTCAATTATCTAGAGTTGAATCTCATACCTCCACTATTTGCATCACATCATGATTTGTAGACAAATCCTTGGACCCAACCACCACCTAGAACAAAAGGTTCTTCATGTAAGTGTACTTTGCTGGATTATCAATTTTGTGGTAAAATCAAACAAATCAATTCTACTAGAGAGGTGAAATAATTACAAATGTGAAATATGTGTGTTAATTATGATCACACATAGAAACATCATTAAACTCAAATAATACATGCATTGAACTAGTTTAAGAAACTATGTGGCCTATAAAAGTTGAAACCATCTTTCTTTTGTTATTTGAGGTTAAACTAACATGCTTGATATTGGTAAATAATTTGATTTCCTTAGGAACCAACATAAATACCTTTATAAGGTTTGGTTCCATAAACTCTTTGGCTAGTTGATGAACACTGGGTGACCAAGTTGTATTGAACATAACCATCTTCTGAGCTGCATATGGTAGGAGAAAGATTAGAGGCTCAGTCTCACAAACATTAGAATACCAAGCTATCAACATAAGTTAAAGAACTTTACCACTTTTTCAATTAAAATGAACTTTCATTTCAGACATAAATATGGAGCCCACAATATTGGTCTAGTCCTGCAGATAATAGCCATGGAAGAAAAGATTTTTTTTTTCCCATGATGCATCTATTGGCTCAGACACAAGAAATTGACATCAGAAGTGTGGGACACCTAGGACTATGTGTGCTCTGTTTAGTTAGGTTTTTGGTTTGAAAAGTTTTGGTTAAATTTTATATTCATTTTTGGGTTTATTTGTGTGTTCGTCTTGTGAAAGATGAGTTTATGCACATACAATTGAAATCCTAGAAAGATCCATACAAATTAGAGCTGCGCATACTTCACACATCAATAACCCTTATTGCACTACAATTTACATATATAGTTGATCATTAGGTGTGCATGGTTGATCAACCATTCATATTTTTGACTCTAAATCTATAAATCCATCATTCCTTCTAAAAATTCAAGGAGCATTTTGAAAAAGTGTCTGATCCATTTATGAATATTTGAATCAAGTCATTGTCATATTATCAAAGAGCTTGCACAATATTTGAGCATCCACAAATCTATTTAGTTCACATTTGCCAATGTACTTTCAGCTTGTGCCAAAATGGGATCATTGGAAGAGGGTATGGAAATCCATCAAAGCATAAAGGAGAGAGGAATTTTTTTAGATGTTGTAGTTGCAACAACCCTAGTAGACATGTATGCAAAATGTGGAAACATAGAGAAGGCACATGAACCGTTTGACAAAATGCCTCAAAGAACTATTGTCTCATGGAATGCAATGGCTGTAGGATATGCATACAATGGATTTGTTGAAAAGGTTTTAAAATTTTTCAAGGAAATGCAAATGACAAGTGTCAAACCAGACTCTACAACCTTTGCTAGCATCCTCCCTACCTATGCCAAAATGGGAACTTTAGAACATGGCATGAATATGCATCAAAGCATAATGAAAGGGGGGGGGTTTGCTCGATATTGTAGTAGGAAATGCTCTGGTGGAAATGTATGAAAAATGTGAAAGCATACACAAGTGATGCAAGGGAATTTGGTCTTTACCTAAACATCACAAGACAAGTTAGATAAATCAACAAGATGAATCACAACTCTTTGAAAAATCAACCTTTTCAATCTAACTTTGCCTTGGCTAGTAGGTCTGCAGACCTCTATTTGACAACTCTTCTCTCAATCCACTCACCAACTCTAGAGACTATTGATGGTTTGAAAACCTTATTTGGCCAACTTAAACATATACCAAAACCAACATTGATTCCTTTTTGGCAACTCACTCAAATCCATGTGCAACACTACCCTAAAAAGACCAATTAGGTCTATTTTACAAAGAAAGTCCTCCTTAAACTCTCCTCCAACCTAATACAACCAACAAAAATACATATTCACCAAGTTTTAGGTTCTTAAACCCTCATCCAACCATTGATCTCAAAAATCCTCATTTTTCACCATTAAAGATAGGGTTTGTTCAAACTCACTATTCCCAAACTCTTTCAGACTTGAAGTTGCCTCCAACACATTGCATTTTTTCTTCTTTCACTCAAAAATCCATCTCCTAGCCACCACTCAAGTCACTTTTTCAAACTCTTTCTCAAAACCTCATTTTTCATACACTAATACACTACAAAACCCCAAGACAGTCATGGTTTTTGTCCCCCAAATCTCACCATCCAAAGAAAAACCTACTTCCAATCATCTCTAACTAACCTAACATGCCCATTCCATAGAGATATAGAGATGACAGTTTTTGGAATGGGCTTAAAACATATTTAAGTCTACAAAACCCTTGACAAGGTATACTTGGGTCTGTCAAAGAAAAAAGAAGATATTATGCTTCTAAACTTGTTTCAACGACCCAAACCAAGTGTAAAGCATAGAAAACTCACCCCTCCACAATAATCACAAGATTTTGGACAAATTAGTTGCTGTAAGAAATCATAAAATTAACTGATATTACAAAATTTATAGGAAAACTCAGAAATTGATGCAATAACAGAGGTGTTTTTATTGTCTCTTCTTCAAAATGGCTTCAACAAACATACCAATCAAAGGATTAAATGCTTTTATACATTTATTTCCTAAAAATTCCCTCCAAAACTAACCAACTACTTTACAACTATCACTTGACTTTTGGTATCCCTGAATCTTGCATTTTTGCAATTACAACTTTGACAACATTTGTCAATTTTGGCAATTTTGTATTTTTGAACCCCAAAACTTTCTAAACACCTCTAATATGACCTAATACACTATTCAATGATAAAATATGACCTTATTCAACATGTTCCATGACTTGACTCACTAAACCCTTCATAAACCCTATTTACATATTTTTCTCTTTCAAGCATGATTGACAACATTTCAACATTGCTTTACAAAAATGATATCAAGATACACTCTAATGGTCTCTTTTAGACCTTATTGACCCACTTCATGACTTTAAACTCCTAGGCCAACCTATGACTCCTTATTTTGATCAAATTAAAATAAAACCAATTGGGTGCTCCTGCACCAACAAGGCACGCAAAGCGTTTGATAAAATGCTTAAAAGAGATGTCATCTCATGGAATACAATGATTGCAGGATATGCACAAAATGGATTTTTTGAAAAGGCTTTAAAATCCTTCAAGAAAATGCAGTTGGCAGGTGTAAAGCCAAATTCCACAACCTTTGCTAGCATCCTCCCTATCTATGCCAAAATGGGAGCTTTGGAATTGAGTATGAACATCCATCAAAGCATAAAGGATAGAGAAATTTTTTTAGATGTTGTAGTGGCGCTAGCCCCTGTAGACATGTATGCAAAATGTGGAAATATAGACAACGCATGAGAATTGTTTGAAAAAATGCCTCAAAGAAATGTGATCTCATGGACTACAATAATTGCAGGATATACACAAATTAGATTTGAAAAGGCTTTAGAAACTTTCAAGCAAATGCAATTTGTAGTTTTAAAGCCAGAATTCACACCTTTGCTAGCATCCTCTCTACTTGTTCCAAAATGGAAGCTTTGGAACAGGGTATGGACATCCATCAAAGCATAATAGAAGGTGGATTTTTGTCTGATATTATAGTTGGAAATGCTTTGGTTGACATGTATGAAAAATTTGGAAGCATAGAGAAAGCATGTGAAGTTTTTGACATAATGCCTCGAAGAGATGTCATCTCTTGGACTGCAATTATTGCTAGATATGTACAAAATGGATTTGTTGAAAATTCTTTAGAAAATTTCAAGCAAATGCAATTGGCAAGTATAAATCCAAATTCCACAACCTTTTCCAACATCTTTCCTTCCTGTGCCAAAATGGGGGCTTTGGAACAGGGTATGAACATCCATCAAAGCATAAATAATAGACAAATTTTGTTAGATGTTGTAGTTGCAATGCCCTAGTAGAAATGTATGCAAAATGTGGAAGCATAGACAAGGCATGTGAACTAATTGACACAATGTATGAAAGAGATGCCATCTCATGGAATATGATGATGGTGTGATACACACAAAATGGATTTACTGAAAGGCTTTAGAAACTTTCAAGCAAATGCAATTAGTAGGTGTGAAGCCAAATTCCACAAGCTATGCCAGCATCCTCCCTTCATGTGCCAAAATGGGAGCTTTGGAGCAAGGTATGAACATCCATCAGAGCATAATAGATGGGGGATTTTTGTTAGATATTATGGTTGGAAATTCTCTATTAGACATGTTTGCAAAATGTGGAAATGTACACAAGCGGCCACATGAACTCTTTAATGGAATGCATCAAAGAGATGTCATCTCATGGAATGCGATAATTGTAGGATATGCACAAAACATATTTTGCAAGGGTGCTCTCAAAATATTTGAATTAATGAAGCACTCTAAAACAAATCCTAATATTGTAAGCTTTGTTTGTCTTCTTTAGTGCATGCAACCATGGAGGTTTAGTGGATGATGGACGTTATATTCAACAAAAAAAACAAAAAAACCCTTTGTTTATTTGATGCAAGGAAAAGGGTGGAACTAAATTCAAACACTCTGTCTAACACTATTTCAATAGCCTTCAAGGCATACAACTCCAACCCACAGGGTTTTGCACAATTTCACTTTTTACCCAACTAGGGGACCAATGCCTAAAACTCAACCATAACTCCTGATAGAGGTGGAATCAAAGTTGGACCAACAAATTTTTGATTACCCATGATCAAGTAAATTAACATACCAAACTGGTTCTATAAGTTGTTTTGGAACAACTTTGTCAAACCTAACCTGCAATGCAACAATTACGCCTAAATAGGCCACTTTTACAAAGAAGCTATGCTCTAAACAACATAGAAATCTTAAAAATCTTCACCAATAGGTTCCTTGGGTCTCACAAGCTCTGAGTTCACCATTAGTTTGACCAAAACTTGAGAAAAATCTGCTGATCCAATCAAATTTCTCTCAAAACAAGCTTGACATGTGGAATTTTGAAGCTAGGGCATCATCTAAAATGATTGGAGCTCCATTCCCTATCCCTGAAAACCACTCAAACATTGAAAAAAACCTACAAAGCATCATTCCACAAAGTTTCATTGAATTCCAATGGTGGAATGATGAATTATTACATTTTTGCAACCAAACCCTTGAAAAATGAGGGTTTTCAAACCAACTCTAGAAAAACTCTTCAAACTTTCTTATTCCTTGATGAAATTTGATCACTCAGCAACCAAAAGAAAGTAGAAACTCAGAACAACACTTTCCCACAATTTTTAGAGCTCAAAACAACTGTACAAAATTGTACATATTAGAAAAAGATAATTGAACATTGTAAATTTTATGAAAAACAAAGAAAAATTTAGTTATTTCACTCCAAAATGATGCAACAACCTTTCCTCGACCATCTTGAGGCTTATTTAGCATGTTATAATGGAATTCAAAATGTCTCACATGCTATTACAATGTTTGACCCTTGATCTTCCATAAAACAAGAAATTGTCAAGTTGCAACTATGCAACATTTACACAATTTTTGAACATCTTTACAAAAACTTACTTCTTTCAATGATGAATGCCTACTTGACCTCATAAGCCTTTATTTACATTTCAAGGTATAATTGACTTTAATGATACCAAAATCGGACAAAAATTCCAAAACTAGACTTAATTACTATCACCTAGTCCACTGTTTCCAAGGTGCTCCTGCACCATTATTGTTTTGTGCTAGTCTAAACATGCATAAATATAGTCCTAGGGAATCAAAATTACATAAGAAAAAATAAATCTCAAGCCCTCAAAATTTTCCACATGGAAACATACTCAAAATTACATCCTTTCACAAATTTTCAGAATTTTCCCTTGGACGAAATTTGAGAAAACATCATTTTAGTCGCCCACTGTTACCCTATCTAGGGTTTCTGACTGTCTGTAAAGGAAATGCAATATCTCCCTCCATTCTTGATGAAATTGAATGAAAAAAATTTCAAAATGTAGTAAACTCAAGGAACTTTCATGCCCAGTTGGTCTCAAACCATGAAAGGGCCTATACAACCTATACAATGTGTAAGAATAGTGATAGGGTGTGGAAAAACATAGAGAAAGGGTATGTGCGGGATCATCATGCAAAAAATAGGCCCTTAAGTGGCAAAAAATTCAGAAAAATCAGTGTTAGGCAACTTGACGTAAATATTTTAATAAGTTATCTATATTATTTCAAAAATATTTTACAATAGAATTTGTAGAAAATTGAATGTAGTTTCTAAAATACGAGGTTTATTTAAAAATAAATAAAATCTATTTGGTGAAAATTTGAAATTTCAATGCAGTAGTACTTAAATTTCAGGGGAAAAATAAGAAGTAGGTGTCTGTCTGACCACCCTAACCATAATAAAATGATAATATTTTTTGTAATATTATTATATATAGTAGAGGACTCATGTCCTGGATGTGATGCATATTTTTTTGTAATTTTTTTCCAAGTAAATAATTAATTATGAATTTTTTATTACAACTTTTAGAAAATATAAAACTCGTCTGTCTCGACCACCTTAACTTGTCAAAACTTCATGAAATTTAATTTTTATTTTTAATCCTATAGTATGTGAAGCATAGAATGTGGCATGTTTTGGATTCAAAAAATATGACACAGTTGAAAGTTATAGATGTTTTTCAATCAGCCTATCGATCGTGACTTTTAGTCATAATTCTAATAGAAAATGAATAATAATTATTTATTAAATTCAAATTAAATCATTAATTATATTTTTGGAAAGCTGAGAATCTCCTCTAAAAACCCTTTTTGTTTCATTAATTTTGGGTGAAAAAAAAGTCGTCAGCCACATACCCTACAAATATTGCCACTTTTTGGCGCACCATGATCCTGCACATACCCGAAAATGAGGTTATATTTTATTCCCACTTGAATTCATCCTCACCACTTCCTCCTTCCACCTTCACCATAAAAAATGACTCATGAGAGGCATATTTATGCCTATTACAACCTCTCTAACTTCTCCAACTACCTTTTTACAACCTTGTCTCTTCATCTTCCACTTTCTACAACTTTTAACAATATTAAAACTTTTACAATATTTGACATATGACCTCAATAAGACCTTCTAGGACCTAAAAAAAACTCAAACAAGTTAAACATGGTGTATTAGACCTTATTACATGAACAAAACACAAGACTCAAGCAAAATTTGCAAAATTTCCTCATGGAGGCATTTAGTCCATCAAGTGCTCTTGCACCAATTCTAAATGGTTTGCCTCTTTTTTATAAGACTATGTTGGAAGTGCAACTTGGATCACAGTTGTTTGGTGGGATTCCAAACCCAAAAAATAAGGTGCAATTGTGGAAATATCATAGAGAGAAGCTACAAGCTACCATGATGATTTTGTCGAGCAAATTTATATCAAAGTCTTGCTTAGCGTGGCTTAAGACATGTGCAAATGACATTCTCTCTACAAATAGGCTTGGGGGAAAGTGTTTGTTTGATCTTGTGAAAAGTGGCAAGGAAATTGCAGAGAATGAGACATTGATTAGAGAAACATTGGATAGTCTAGATGCATTTGAAGGGAGCTTGGAGTGGCTAAAAATGAATTTTGGTTCAAATGTTGAGTTTCCATGGCAATGCATGTGTGATATTGTTTTGAAGCACTCAAAGAGTCTATGGGATGAACTTTTTGAAAGCCTATTTGTTAGTAGGATGAAACAAATAATAGCTGATGGATTTGTAGATCTATGTGAGAGGGATAAGGTTGGTAAATTCCTTGAAGCCATAGTTACATCTCTGGCAAGTTACAAAGATATTGAAACCCATTTGCACAAATTAGCTACTAGTGATGGTTGGCTTGTGAAGAGAGGGGACCTAAAAAGTGTCAATTTACCTAGGTTGAGTTTTAGATTTATGATGACAAATGATGAAGACTGGTTTGGTCGCCTTAATGCTTATTTTGGAACTAAGGTTAGTCAAATAAAAGATACCATAGATGAGGGGTCCAAGAATATTTTGGAAGACCTCCTAAGTTTTCTTCATCCACATAAATCTCCTTCAAGGATAAATGATTTAGCACCTTATTTGCAAGAGCAATGCTTCCATTTTATCTCAGCATTGATTGTTTAGATTGAAGAACATCTTGCACATCTTTTAGAAGCTCTCTATCAAGAAATGAAAAATGAGGAGATGTCAAAAAAAATGAACAAGGAGACACTAGAACCGAAATTTATAGTGGAAAGGGAACTTTTCTTAGGAAGGTTTTTAGTTGCTCTCAATTTTCATTCAACTAGTTTTGATTACCCTCTTCTAGACAGTTCTAGAAGACAAATACTAATGAGAGGGGTCAGTTAGAAGCCTGAATCACAGGATAAAAATAATAGCACCAAATTGAATAAACTGAGAAGAACTATGCACAATCTTTTTATACATTCAAATCCTTTAACATTTTTTTTGAAAATATGCATACAAGGGTAGTTGAGAGTCTATTGAACTATTAAAAGGAATGGTTAATAGAAAGGCATGTATTATCTTTAGGGGGCTTTGAAACAACATTAAGGGTTTTACTTAGCCTATTAACAGTTTTCCTAGTCATGAGAAATCTCTTGAAAAGTGTCAAGTATTTTCACAAATGGATAGAAGCATTAGATGCCATAAGCATAGGTCTGCCCAAATGAGACCATTTTTTATGGGAAGCTAGTAGCAGTGGACAGTGTTAAAAAACCTAATTTATATGTTATAGGTAGCTACAGACCTTTGATAGGGTCATGAAGATAGTGAAGATGCTTGGAGCAATACTCCTAGGTATTGTTGTGCTACAAATTTTGTGAAGGGTTTTCTTTCATTTCTTGAAACCCTAAACTTAGGATAGTCATGGAAGATGACATAATAGAAGCAAGCAACATCACAATCTCCCCATGATTTCAACATCAAAAGAGGTATAGAGCATGGAAAGAAACACCGGATAGGATCGTGTTCAAATATGAACTTTGTGTTGACATGAGTTGTCGAAGGCTTGTAAAAGACAGTCTTATACAGTACTTTGTTGTTTGTCAGCAAAGTTAATGTCAGTTCACTAGAAGAAGTCTAGTGGGGAAGCTAGACAGGCTCAAGCTTCCAAATTGTTCTTCATGTTGAGGACTCCATAGCAGAGAAGAGGTCAGAAGAATTGATGCTTAGTTTTGTCAGTGGAGAAAAGAGGGCAAACCAAATTTTTGTTTTCCTAAGATGTTAGTAGCTTTACCTTGACATAAGGTTTGAACAGCTAGGGATTGCAATTGAGCTCAAACTCTAGTAGGAAGCTTCCTATTCTATAGAGGGCATTCATGGTCTTATGTGCATGATGAAGAAGACTCCTAAATCACAAGTTATGATAATTTACTAGAATCATACAATAAAACTTGACCTAGAAGGACTTGCAACTATTAGATACTATTTCTATTACCTATACTACCAACTGTTATTTTTGTCAGACCCTATGATCACAAGCATGGGGCTCCTTTATTTGTAAATTGAGAATGAGAAGGAGAGGAGTTAAAATATCTAAGGCTTGGTATTTCAAGGAATCTTACAAAGCTTAGTGACAAATTTCCATTAGCTCTCCTATTTCAGAAGTGCAGATGGAATAATATATTCTTTCATTGAAAAGACTAATCATATTGAGGATGTTACAACAGGTGTCTCAGGTATATCAAATTATGAAAATTAGAAACTTGAAAAGGATGATACCATTTAAGGACTTTTCTATTGTTGAAAAACTTAGTGTAGATGTTGTTAAGTAGATTTTTGTGTAGATGAAGATTTGATCATTTAGAGAGAATTCTATAGCTTGGTAGCCAGAACCTTGAATTAGGTAAAATTCAAAATCATTTTGACTATTCTTACAAAGAAAATATAAAAGTATCATATAACCTCTAATCATTGAGAACCTCTAAAAGACTACTATGATTACCAAATAGTGACAGCCTATGAAAAAACCATGGGGTTTGTGTAAGGGGGGTCTTGGACTAAATCTTAAGGGTTTGTGTGATGAACTGATACAATGAACTGTAGAAAGTAAAAAGGGAAGTTTTAGATACTATTGAATAAATGATAAGAATAAGAGCTAGTGAAGAGAAAGGTCATCAAATGTGTGATAGTGTTACATAACCTTCCATTGGATAGCTCATATATTGCAGTGATCAAGAGCAAGGGACAGTTCATAAGAGTAAGTGAATAGCTCTCAAGTAACAGTTGACAACAAAAAGGGCTATTAAAGTCATTGTAAAGCCCTTTCTAGAGTGTAATGATTCCTTCAAAGTGATGAACATATGTGTAAGATCCTACACACTTGTAGGTACCAGTGTCAAATCATGTTATGAGCACAGTACAGTGAAGAAATAAATGGTGACTACAAGGTCTGAGACATGGAAAATGTATTTGATTTACCATGTCATAGAGATATCTATAGTAACAGTGTCAAAAATAGTAAACAATGATAAGGAAGTTAGATAGAATTTTTAGTAGGTAGTAAGGATAGTAGTGTCATGTGTTAAGATTAGTGGAAACCCATGGAGAATGTATGATGCCCTAGTTCAGAAAAAATGTGAAAAATTTGGAATTGACAATGTACAGTGAAGTTTTCAAAGGTTTGATTATAGAAAGTGAGTCCTTCTGAGGTATTAAAGTTTTGAAAGGTCATTTAGGAGTGTTTTTATCTCTTTGTAGTTATTGTTTTGTGAATTTATAAGTTTTTTCCATTGTTTATTTGATTGTCCTGTTAAGACAATTTGGAGATAGTCTTATTTTGGGGTCAAGAATTGAAGGTTGAGATAGGTGTTTGATAAAATGTTATGAAAAAAGAATGGGGAATAGTATGATGTGTTTGATCAAACTATTTTATACTTTTTTGAGGCTTTAGTAAAGAGATATGGGATTGGGAATTTTTGGTTGGTGGTTTATGTGGTCTTAAAGGGCCTAAAAGATTATTTTGGACAATCTACTTTTGAAAGTTCTCTTATTTGAGTTGTCAAGGTTGGAAATTGGTGTTGAGTTAGTCAATTGATGTTGTTTAAGGTAATTTGTGGAATCTACAAGAGGATTGTTTCCTTATTCTCAGTTTGGGTAATTTGAAACAAGATTTTTGTGAAGGGAAAATGAGTCCTAGTTGCAAGGACAAGAAATAATAGATTGAGATTTGTCAAGTTATGAAAGTTAGTGAGTTTTTGAACCCTTGTCATTGTATTAGATTTGTTGTCATGAAATTTGAAGACAAGAATGCTAGATAGGCATGCAATCATTTAAAGGAAGGGAGCTTCACTATTTCAAAGGACAATTTAGTTTATTGGTGTGCACCTCATCAAGACTTTTTGTTTTCAAGTGTCACAATAGTAATTGCTTACAATGGCATGCACTTGTCTTAGGAAATTGAGATTAGTGAATTAGAAAAGATGTTTTCCCATGCTCAAGTGGACACTTTTGCAAAGACAAAAAGGAGTCAATAGATTGAAGTAAGGTTTGCATAAAATGGTATGCCCCCTTATTGAGAAAACCAGTTCAAAATTTCAAACATCAAAACTACATTATGAGGCATGCACCTAAGCATGGAGGTTTATACTTTAAATTTGAAGACAAATTTGTATATTTGAGTGCACACCTATCTTAAGGAAAAGTGCATATCACTTTTCTCATGTATAGAGGTGTGCATGTGAAACAAATAAAAAGAGTTTAGTTCATCAAAAGGGTGTCTTTCCATTTATAGGGGCATATCTCTTTATATGAGAAATTCAAAGCATAAATTTCTTGCGAAGTGCACAATCAACAAAGGCATTTTTTCACTTCAAACAAGAAACATATTCCATTGATAGGAACATGCTAATATGAAGAGAAATTTGTTATAAGACAAAGTTCCAAATTGTTATTATAAGGCGCATGCCTAATCAAGTGGGATAGGTATTTCAAATCATCAAACACTTTACCCATTTATAGGCATGCACCTTAATACGAAGTGTTGCTTTCAAATTTGAAATGACAAATTGCTTGTATAGGTGGACGTTGGAATGAGAATAAGGGAGCAAAAAAGTCAAAAGCCAAAAATACAATGCATAGGTGCATGCCTCTTATTGGGACCTAAGTAATTTTTAAAAGGAAAGCATGTCTAGTGTAAATGATCCTGAAGATACCTTTCACCCATTAATTTTTTGTTAAAATAGGAAAGCCCATAAAATATTAAAATATCCTTCCTATATTACTAACCTGGAGTATGGATTTCAAGCATGCACAACTACCCTCCATTTCTTGCAATTTGAAGGCCTCTATAACACAAACAACACTTGTTCAACATACCTACAAGAAAAACAATATAGGAAAAACACTCACAACAAAACTTACACTAACAATACTTGGAGAATTGTTTAAAATTGCTTATAAGGTTCAACATTTAATGCTTATTTTTGAAAGTTTTGAGATAAAAAGAAAATTCCATTTACGATATTTTTTCACTTTGTTATAGTTCTGGACTTGAGGCATGCTCATTGAAACTAGAAAATGTCCATCTTGATTGTGATTTGTTTTCTTGTCTTGAATCTATCAAAACATATCACAATTTTTAACATCAATTTTTTTGGGGCATGGAAAGGGCATGAATTTCTATTTCTTAAAGAGTATGTAATACAAAAACTAAGAGAAGCAATACATACTTTTTATTTTGGTTGGGAAGAAAGCTTCTATTAAATTTCAAGAGGTTGTAGTGAAAAAAATAAATCATAAAAAAAAGGTACCTCTGATTAGGGAATACTTTGTTCTCGCATATACTCATAATTGCATTGCATGCTCTAGTTTAGAGCTACAAATTTTTTGAAGTAGGAGGGCAGAGATCCTCACAAAATAAAGGGAAATTAACTGAACTAGCAATACAAATTGGAAGATATTAGCAAACAATGCACCTAAAAATAGATGCTAGAGCAGAGTATACCTTGCATCAACATCTATTGTTTTTGAGTTTCATTTCTAGATGTTGGCTTGCAGGGGTAGTCACATTCTAAAAGTTGTTCAACAAGAAACTAAAAATTTTAGTGTGTATCTGACCTGCAATAAACAACCTACCAAATCATCAAAACTAATTGTGAAAATAAAAAACTAGTTTCCATTATCCAACGACCATTTCAACATCTGTCTATAATTATTTGGTCTTTTTGTTTGTTACCATGAGCTCCCATTGGCATCAATTTCTATTCAATTAGTCCCTAGTTGGGGTGTTGAAAATATTTTTTGATGTATATTTGATATTCCAAGTGAAGGACATTGTTGTTGTTTATTAAATATTGTCTTTAGTTTTGCAATATATCTAAATATGGCATGTCCTACTTGTAGAAAATTGATTAACATGGAATTGGCTTTCACTAAATGACAGTTAAAATTTAATAATTTTTCTATATGCACAAAAGTTTAAAACCTATGTTTCTTAGTTCGAACCCATTTTTGGGAGCATAGATAAATTGTCCCAATTCCTGATTATTGTCCTTGAGAATAACCAGTCTTGGTTTGATTCCTTTCTCTTCATAGTATGGCTTATGATTTTTCATTTTCTTATCCTCAACCAACTCATGCCCATAATCATTGTCTGCCTTCGGAGCTATCAAAGATTACTTCATCTTGTTTTTCTATGAATAGTTATACTTCATTACTTACATGAAGTTTCCATTGACTCTCATTTTGATTATCTGATTCATCAAAGGCTAGAGAGTGTTGATCAAATATGGTCCAATTAAGATTAGGAGAGGCATTCCCCTCCTATTAAATTTTCAAGTACCTTTCCTACATTCAAAATGTATGCTATATAATATATTTTCTTTCCAATTTTGATATCCTAGTAGTTTTTTTTGTTTTACATCAAAATTTTGTACTTGATGTTTAATATTTGCTTGTTTTTAAACCAAATTTCAAAATACAATTTCATCCCAAATAGTGATGATCTAGATGCATGATCCTGCACCATAATATTTGTAAACAATAGTGAATTGATTTTAAATTATTATGTTTTCTACATGCAGTGTTGTTGTAATGAAGAAAGCTCTATCTAATGCTAAAGGGGAGAAACATATATTGGCTCTTTTTTAGGACATTGCAAGCTACCTACTTCTTTCTAATGAAGAAAGCTCTATCTAATGCTAAAGGGGAGAAACATATATTGGCTCTTTTTTAGGACATTGCAAGCTACCTACTTCTTTCTTGTGGCGTTGTATACGTTATTGGGGCTTGCATTCAGTTCCCACTTATGCAAATTTGTATTGATAGTTAAGCTATTGCTACGATGTAAGTAAATTCTGCTACTGCTTACAACTTCATTGGGATTTTGAATGTGACAAGGACTACTATGTTGTGGGTCTTCTGCAATCCAAAATCAAGTTCTTTCACTTCTCCATTTTAGTGGGTTATGCGACTCACTTCTCCATTTTGGCAAGCATTGAAAATAAGGTCTTGAGGAAGGCTTTACAGTATGTTTATTAAAATGAAAATTATGGCCATTTTAATAATGAGCACATTTTGACATGTTAAATATATATATATATATATATATTACTAGAAATTACACCTTGGTGTGCAATAGGTACGCCGAAGAGGTATGAAAGGTCAATTAGAGAAAATTTTGGTATATTTTTTCAGACATGTGTGTAGTACATGAGGTGAATTGGTAGGCCATTTAGCAAATGATGTTTATGTAACAAAGGTCTCAATTATCATTCACTCAATAAATATACATTTTAAATATAATTTTTCATTAGACAAAATTGTATATTTTTAATAGTAAATTTATTACAAGAGTTCAGTTTATTTTTTCTCTATCCACCTCTCTGTACCTTATCTATATCTCCCTCTCCATTTTATGTCTGAGTAAGGGTTCAATTAGGGTTAGGTTTTATTATAAACCTTGGGGTTAGGGTTATAGTTAGGGTTTAAATAGGAGTACAATCAAAGTTACAACTCAATTAGGGTTATGATCCAACTATGGTTTCAACTTAATTAGGGTCACGATACAATTAGGGTTAGGGGTCAATTAGGACTTTAGTTAGGGTTTAATTAGGGTTAGTTATTGTGATCCTAAATGTTTATCCTATTCTAAATATGCAAAAAAACTATTATGCAATAAATAAAAACACAAGGGACACCTCAAAGATTAGCCTAAGGAATGATAACACAAAGAAATACGATACAAGAAAATAGCAAATGATTATACCTTCTTTGTGCTGTTGAAATCCCTTGGTTGGCCCTTGCTTGTATCCTCCTTGGATGGCTAGATGCAAGATGAACAATGTGATGTTTTGATGAAGCTACAATGGAAAAATACAATGCTAATGCTAGTGGCTAAGTGGCTTGGCTAAATGGCTAAGATAATGCTTGCAAATTGAGTGAGCAATTTGGTAGCATAAGGGTGCAAAATGGCTAAGTCTTCTAAATGCATTAGAAGAGAGGGTATTTATAGAAGAATTTGAATTCTCTAGAGAATTCAATGGTTGATATTAAGCCAAAAAAGCCAAGATGAAGGGCTATGGTGAGTTGAGGACTCACAAGCCCTCACATCTTGACATGTGGAGGGTGAAGTGGCCTAAGATGTGATGATGTGTAAGTGAGGTGGAATAAGGACAAGTGATGTGGAGGAAGGATAAGTACCTTGGGGGATGAGAATATTTCCTCAAAAAGGAACTTCTTGTCCCCAAGTGAGAATGAAAATGACTTTTGAGGAATTTTAGAATTCCTCAAAAATCTCCATGGGAATGAGAAAGTAGTTGGGAAAATAAATGTGAATTAAAAATTCACATGCTTGGAAGAATCTAGTGGTTAAGAGGAGGTTTCCAAAAAGGTGGGATTTTGACACATGTGGGTGATGTGAGAGGTCAAAAGGTTCTAGAAGTTTCATGGGGATAAGGTAAGTCTTGGAAAGATAAAATGTGAATTAAAAATTCACACGGGGAAGAGAGGAACCTAGGGTGAATAAAAAGGAATTAAAAATTCCTTAGGGGATGGGGAGTGTTGACCAATGTAATGATTAGGCTTAACTAATCAGTGATTATAAGATGATTAGTGAAGGTTAAAAGCCAACTTGCAAAATTTGGAGGATGTATTATGTCCTAATCAAGGATTAAACATGCACACATCCCTAATGATGAGATTAGGAGGTTGATTAGGATTAGATGAAAATGATAGAGGATGTGACATGTGAGGAATTAAATAAATGTTATATTTATTTAATTCATTTGGTGAAAATGAAAGTAAAGGGTAAGGTATTTAATTAAATAAATACCTTAGGGATTTAGAAGAATTAAGGGTATTAATTAAATAATAGCAATATTACTTAATTAATGAAAATAAGAGGATATTCAGATGCAAAGAGATAGATTTGGACAAATGAAAGTGTCCAAATTTGAATGTCTACATTTTTCCCCTCTTTGAGATGGTGTTATGAAGTAGCATCATTTCAAAGAATGTTAAAACATAGAACCTAGAAGAAGATGGTTAGGTTGGGAAAGATGCCCCAATCATCAACAAAGTGACTAGGAAGAAAGATAATGGGGGTGAAGATGAAGGTTAGGGATTGAGGATGCCCCCTCGAGAGGACATGTGGGTTCAAGAGAACATGGGTGTGCTCTCGAAATGGATGAGATGATGCAAGGGTAGATGAAGAAGATGATGCAAAGTGATGGATAAGAAAGGATGATAAGCGATGGGAGATGGGGAAGCACAAATGGATTTAAAGACAAAGTTGATGTTGCCCCAGTCAAGCTACAAGCCAAAATGAGTTAATGATGGACAAAGTGTTGTCATGGAGGGAATGATATATCCCAAGACAACACAAAAGGGTAGGGAAGGGTACATCCCAATGATGATAATGAAAGTGTTGTTGCTGAGGGAAGGATACATCCCAAAACAACATGAGGATAGAGAAGGATACAACCCGATAAAAAGGGTTGTTGATGAGGGAAGGATACATTTTGAAACAACACCAAAGGATAGGGGAGGATACATCTCGAGGGTGATGACGATGATGAGGTTGATTGGATTGAGGCTTGTAACAAGACTGGGGACAAGACCAAGGATGTGATTAGATGATTTTAGCTAGATTGGATGGATAAGGATTGGAGTGAGATGATGAGATGGATGAAAGGAATAAAAACAATGGGGGTCAAGATTCTTAGAATAACCAATCTATATTATTCTAAGAGGATAGAAGAGATTGGATGGATAGGGGAGGGAGATTGATGAAAGAAGAATGGATAGGGGGATGAGAGGATGGGGGATGAAATGCAATCCTAATGCAATTTTTCATCTTCGAAGCACTAATTTTTTCTATAACATAAGACACAACACACCAGGGTATGAAGAACCAAAGCCGATTAGTGTCTAATGCATAGAACAAGCACAACAGACAAGAAGGCTATCCCAACACTCCAAAGTTGCAAAGAATCCAAAGTTGCAAAGACCTTGGTCGATCCAAGTATTGGGATAACCATAAGCATAAAAGGTTACCCCAACGTAGCACAAGACCTCAGAGATCTTGGTGGGTACTACTTGGGACAACCCATAAGACAACAACAAAGCAAAAAGATCAAGATATGCCTCTATGTTTACCTATCAAAGTACACCATGATATGATGGATCATGGCGACCATGACAAGTGATGATAGGAAGCTGAAACGATAAACAAAAGCCAAAAGCATCAAAAGATCACAATAAATTTCAAACATCTTTTGCCATAGGATCAAGAGGATGGGTGGGGTTAATGAGGTATATTTATGAAGGATTCATCCTATTGAGACCAAGGATGGATACTAAACTAAAAGATCGATATGACATAGGATACTCAAAGCTGATTGGATCTGTTGATACAAGTGGATCTTGTTTGTTAAGGACCAGCTAAATAAGGGCATAGCTTGACAAAATGACACAAGAGAGACAAGAAATGGGACTAACACACCCTAAATACCTAGGGCTCGGGAGCCGATCAAAGATTAACCTTGCCTACATGAAAGCACAGAGCCCTTGTAGTTCGATAAAAGACTAATGACTAACGATGGATAAAGGTAGAAAGAGGACAATGAAGACCTCGATGGATGACCAAGACAAGGTGGAAAAAAGTAGAAAGACTGATGACAGATGATAAAGGAACCCTGGGGGTGGATCAAATGATCAACCTTGCCTACGTGAAAGTGTAGGGGCAACGTAGTTCGACAAAGGATGAAAAGATCGACATGACAAGATGAGGCCTAGATGGAGACCGACACGATGGATGATCCTAGATGATGACACAAACTGAATAACAAATGGAAAAATGACACAAGCTCAGATTGGGATAAAAATTCTTAGGATGATAGATAGCCAATGTGGATCATCCAATGCTCAATCAAAATATATACCAAGTGGCCTAGGATGGGATGCTGCTAGAGTGATAGGATAGGATGGGTGAAGTCATAAAGTACTGAGCACATGAGGTAGATAATGATTAATCCCATTACAGGTGGTGCTTGTGACTAGGTTTCCACCGCTCGTACTTATCCAAGGTGCCACCAAGGATGGTTTTCACCATAGTACAAATTTATTTCTCTTTACTATTTTTGGATTTTTTTGTTTTTTTAATTTTTTTGATTTTTTGATCTTATGGAGATAAGGTCACCAAGCAGGCTTAGGTATAAAAAATTTTTAGATGCACTATGTTAATAGGCTCTTCTAGGGGCTCTCCTTCAAGGGTGGCGAGTCTGTATGCCCCAGATCCATACTTTGCGATGATGATATAGGGACCCAACCAGTTTGCTTCAAACTTTCCTTTCTTATCTCGGTCCTACTAGGTGCATTAGTTCTCTTTAAGGAAAAGGTCACCAATATTGAATTGATGAGGGTGAAATTTCTTGTTGTAGTTGTGCTTGAGATAGTTTTGATAAGCTTGAAGGTTATCATAGGCTCCGATCCATCTTTCATTAAGTAATTCTAGCTAGGCAAGTCTTGCAATGCGGGTGTCTTCCTCACTGATAAGGTTATTTAGAGAAATTCTCAGTGATGGGATCTCGACCTTGATTGGCAAGATGGATTCGACACCATATACAAGGGAATATGGCATGGCACGGGTAGGAGTACAGATGGAAATGCTATACGCCCAAAGGGCAGGATGAATGTGGAGGTGCCAATCTCAACTAGTGTTATTGATGATCTTTTTGAGGATTCAGATTAG
>VDFB02299305.1:70979-157222 GCA_007258455.2 Sequoia sempervirens
ATGCACTTGTGTTAGAAAATTAAGGTTAGTGAATTAGAAAAGATTCCCATGCTCAAATGGAAACTTGTGCAAAGACAAAAAGGAGTAAATATATTGAAGTAAGGTTTGCATAAAATTGTATGCCCCTTTATTGAGAAAACTAGATCAAAATTTCAAACATCAAAACTAAATTGTGAGGCATGCACCTAAGCATGGAGGTTTATACTTTAAATTTGAAGACAAATTTGTATATTTGAGTGCACACCTATCTTAAGGAAAAGTGCATATCACTTTTTTCATGTATAGAGGTGTGCATGTGAAACAAAGAAAAAAGAGTTTAGTTCATCAAAAGGGTGTCTTTCCATTTATAGGGGCATATCTCTTTATATGAGAAATTCAAAGCATAAAATTCCATGCGAAGTACACAATCAACAACTTAGGCATTTTTTCACTTCAAACAAGCAACATATTCCATTGATAGGAACATGCTAATATGAAGAGAAAGTTGTTATAGGACAAAGTTCCAAATTGTTATTATAAGGTGCATGCCTAATCAAGCAGGATAGGTTTTTCAAATCATCAAACACTTTACCCATTTATAGGCATGCACCTCAATATAGAGTGTTGCTTTCAAATTTGAAATGACAAATTGTTTGTATAGGTGGACATTGGAATGAGAATAAGGGAGCAAAATAGTCAAAATCCAAAAATACAATGCATAGGTGCATGCCTCTTATTGGGAACTAAGTAATTTTTAAAAGGAAAGCATGTCTAGTGTAAACGATCCTAAAGATACCTTTCACCCATTAATTTTTTGCTAAAATAGGCAAGCCCATAAAATATTAAAATACCTTTCCTCTATTACTAACCTAGAGCAGGGATTTGAAGCATGTGCAACCACCATCCACTTCTTGGGATTTGAAGGCCTCTGTAACACAAACAACACTTGTTCAACGTACCTACAAGCAAAACAATATAGGAAAAACACTCACAACAAAACTTACATTGACAATACTTGGAGTATTGTTTAAAATTGCTTATAAGGTTCAACATTTAATGCTTATTTTTGAAATTTTTGAGATAAAAAACAAATTCTAGTTACGATCTTTTTTCACTCTATTATAGTTCTGCACCTGAGGCATGCTCATTGAAACTAGAAAATGTCCATCTTGATTGTAATTTGTTTTCTTGTCTTGAATCTGTCAAAACATGTCACAATTTGTAACATCAAAATTTCTTGGGCATGGAAAGGGCATGAATTTTTATTTCTTAAAGAGTGTGCAATACAAAAACTAAGAGAAGCAATACATACTTTTTTATTTTGGTTGGAAAGAAAGCTTCTAGTAAATTTCAAGAGGTTGTAGTGAAAAAACTAAATCATAAACAAAAGGTACCTCTGATCAGGGAATACTTTCTTCTTGCATATACTCATAATTGCACTAGAGGCTCTAATTTAGAGCTACAAACTTTTTGAAGGGGGGCAGAGATCCTCACAAAATAAAAGGAAATTAACTGAACTAGTAATAAAAAATGGAACACATCAATAAACAGTGCACCTAAAAATAGATGCTAGAGCAGAGTATACCTTGCATCAACATCTATTGTTTTTGAGTTTTGTTTCTAGATGTTGGCTTGCAGGGGTAGTCACATTCAGAAAGTTATTCAACAAGAAACTAAAAATTTTAGTGTGTATCCAACTTGCAATAAACAACCTACCAAATCAGCAAAACTGATTGTAAAAATAAAAAACTAGTGTCCATTATTCAATGACCATTTCAACATCTATTTGTAATTATTTGGTTTTTTTTCGGTTACCATGAGCTCCCATTGGCATTGATTTTTGTTCAATCAGTCCCTAGTTGGGGTGTTAAAAATATTTTCCGATGTAAATTTGATATTCCAAGTGAAGGACATTGTTGCTATTTATTAAATATTGTCTTTAGTTTTACAATATATTTGAATATGACATGTCCTACTTGTAGAAAATTGATTAACATGGAATTGGCTTTCACTGAATGATAGTTAAAATTTAATAATTTTTCTATATGCACAAAAGTTTAAAACCTACGTTTCTTAGTACAAACCCATTTTTGGGAGCATAGATAAATTGTCCCAATTCCTGATTATTGTCCTCAAGAATAACTAGTCTTGGTTTGATTCCTTTCTCTTCATAGAATGGCTTATGATTTTCCATTTTCTTATCCTCAACCAACTCATGCCCATAATCATCGTCGGCCCTCGAAGCTACCAGAGATTACTTCATCTTGTTTTTCTATGAATGGTTATACTTCCTTACTTACATGAAGTTGCCATTGATTCTCATTTTGATTATCTGATTCATCAAAGGCTAGAGAGTGTTGATCAAATATGGTCCAATTAAGATTAGGAGAGGCATTCCCCTCCTATTAAATTTTCAAGTACCTTTCCTACATTCAAAATGTATGCTATATAATATATTTTCTTTCCAATTTTGATATCCTAGTAGTTTTTTTTGTTTTACATCAAAATTTTGTACTTGATGTTTAATATTTGCTTGTTTTTAAACCAAATTTCAAAATACAATTTCATCCCAAATAGTGATGATCTAGATGCATGATCCTGCACCATAATATTTGTAAACAATAGTGAATTGATTTTAAATTATTATGTTTTCTACATGCAGTGTTGTTGTAATGAAGAAAGCTCTATCTAATGCTAAAGGGGAGAAACATATATTGGCTCTTTTTTAGGACATTGCAAGCTACCTACTTCTTTCTTGTGGCGTTGTATACGTTATTGGGGCTTGCATTCAGTTCCCACTTATGCAAATTTGTATTGATAGTTAAGCTATTGCTACGATGTAAGTAAATTCTGCTACTGCTTACAACTTCATTGGGATTTTGAATGTGACAAGGACTACTATGTTGTGGGTCTTCTGCAATCCAAAATCAAGTTCTTTCACTTCTCCATTTTAGTGGGTTATGCGACTCACTTCTCCATTTTGGCAAGCATTGAAAATAAGGTCTTGAGGAAGGCTTTACAGTATGTTTATTAAAATGAAAATTATGGCCATTTTAATAATGAGCACATTTTGACATGTTAAATATATATATATATATATATATTACTAGAAATTACACCTTGGTGTGCAATAGGTACGCCGAAGAGGTATGAAAGGTCAATTAGAGAAAATTTTGGTATATTTTTTCAGACATGTGTGTAGTACATGAGGTGAATTGGTAGGCCATTTAGCAAATGATGTTTATGTAACAAAGGTCTCAATTATCATTCACTCAATAAATATACATTTTAAATATAATTTTTCATTAGACAAAATTGTATATTTTTAATAGTAAATTTATTACAAGAGTTCAGTTTATTTTTTCTCTATCCACCTCTCTGTACCTTATCTATATCTCCCTCTCCATTTTATGTCTGAGTAAGGGTTCAATTAGGGTTAGGTTTTATTATAAACCTTGGGGTTAGGGTTATAGTTAGGGTTTAAATAGGAGTACAATCAAAGTTACAACTCAATTAGGGTTATGATCCAACTATGGTTTCAACTTAATTAGGGTCACGATACAATTAGGGTTAGGGGTCAATTAGGACTTTAGTTAGGGTTTAATTAGGGTTAGTTATTGTGATCCTAAATGTTTATCCTATTCTAAATATGCAAAAAAACTATTATGCAATAAATAAAAACACAAGGGACACCTCAAAGATTAGCCTAAGGAATGATAACACAAAGAAATACGATACAAGAAAATAGCAAATGATTATACCTTCTTTGTGCTGTTGAAATCCCTTGGTTGGCCCTTGCTTGTATCCTCCTTGGATGGCTAGATGCAAGATGAACAATGTGATGTTTTGATGAAGCTACAATGGAAAAATACAATGCTAATGCTAGTGGCTAAGTGGCTTGGCTAAATGGCTAAGATAATGCTTGCAAATTGAGTGAGCAATTTGGTAGCATAAGGGTGCAAAATGGCTAAGTCTTCTAAATGCATTAGAAGAGAGGGTATTTATAGAAGAATTTGAATTCTCTAGAGAATTCAATGGTTGATATTAAGCCAAAAAAGCCAAGATGAAGGGCTATGGTGAGTTGAGGACTCACAAGCCCTCACATCTTGACATGTGGAGGGTGAAGTGGCCTAAGATGTGATGATGTGTAAGTGAGGTGGAATAAGGACAAGTGATGTGGAGGAAGGATAAGTACCTTGGGGGATGAGAATATTTCCTCAAAAAGGAACTTCTTGTCCCCAAGTGAGAATGAAAATGACTTTTGAGGAATTTTAGAATTCCTCAAAAATCTCCATGGGAATGAGAAAGTAGTTGGGAAAATAAATGTGAATTAAAAATTCACATGCTTGGAAGAATCTAGTGGTTAAGAGGAGGTTTCCAAAAAGGTGGGATTTTGACACATGTGGGTGATGTGAGAGGTCAAAAGGTTCTAGAAGTTTCATGGGGATAAGGTAAGTCTTGGAAAGATAAAATGTGAATTAAAAATTCACACGGGGAAGAGAGGAACCTAGGGTGAATAAAAAGGAATTAAAAATTCCTTAGGGGATGGGGAGTGTTGACCAATGTAATGATTAGGCTTAACTAATCAGTGATTATAAGATGATTAGTGAAGGTTAAAAGCCAACTTGCAAAATTTGGAGGATGTATTATGTCCTAATCAAGGATTAAACATGCACACATCCCTAATGATGAGATTAGGAGGTTGATTAGGATTAGATGAAAATGATAGAGGATGTGACATGTGAGGAATTAAATAAATGTTATATTTATTTAATTCATTTGGTGAAAATGAAAGTAAAGGGTAAGGTATTTAATTAAATAAATACCTTAGGGATTTAGAAGAATTAAGGGTATTAATTAAATAATAGCAATATTACTTAATTAATGAAAATAAGAGGATATTCAGATGCAAAGAGATAGATTTGGACAAATGAAAGTGTCCAAATTTGAATGTCTACATTTTTCCCCTCTTTGAGATGGTGTTATGAAGTAGCATCATTTCAAAGAATGTTAAAACATAGAACCTAGAAGAAGATGGTTAGGTTGGGAAAGATGCCCCAATCATCAACAAAGTGACTAGGAAGAAAGATAATGGGGGTGAAGATGAAGGTTAGGGATTGAGGATGCCCCCTCGAGAGGACATGTGGGTTCAAGAGAACATGGGTGTGCTCTCGAAATGGATGAGATGATGCAAGGGTAGATGAAGAAGATGATGCAAAGTGATGGATAAGAAAGGATGATAAGCGATGGGAGATGGGGAAGCACAAATGGATTTAAAGACAAAGTTGATGTTGCCCCAGTCAAGCTACAAGCCAAAATGAGTTAATGATGGACAAAGTGTTGTCATGGAGGGAATGATATATCCCAAGACAACACAAAAGGGTAGGGAAGGGTACATCCCAATGATGATAATGAAAGTGTTGTTGCTGAGGGAAGGATACATCCCAAAACAACATGAGGATAGAGAAGGATACAACCCGATAAAAAGGGTTGTTGATGAGGGAAGGATACATTTTGAAACAACACCAAAGGATAGGGGAGGATACATCTCGAGGGTGATGACGATGATGAGGTTGATTGGATTGAGGCTTGTAACAAGACTGGGGACAAGACCAAGGATGTGATTAGATGATTTTAGCTAGATTGGATGGATAAGGATTGGAGTGAGATGATGAGATGGATGAAAGGAATAAAAACAATGGGGGTCAAGATTCTTAGAATAACCAATCTATATTATTCTAAGAGGATAGAAGAGATTGGATGGATAGGGGAGGGAGATTGATGAAAGAAGAATGGATAGGGGGATGAGAGGATGGGGGATGAAATGCAATCCTAATGCAATTTTTCATCTTCGAAGCACTAATTTTTTCTATAACATAAGACACAACACACCAGGGTATGAAGAACCAAAGCCGATTAGTGTCTAATGCATAGAACAAGCACAACAGACAAGAAGGCTATCCCAACACTCCAAAGTTGCAAAGAATCCAAAGTTGCAAAGACCTTGGTCGATCCAAGTATTGGGATAACCATAAGCATAAAAGGTTACCCCAACGTAGCACAAGACCTCAGAGATCTTGGTGGGTACTACTTGGGACAACCCATAAGACAACAACAAAGCAAAAAGATCAAGATATGCCTCTATGTTTACCTATCAAAGTACACCATGATATGATGGATCATGGCGACCATGACAAGTGATGATAGGAAGCTGAAACGATAAACAAAAGCCAAAAGCATCAAAAGATCACAATAAATTTCAAACATCTTTTGCCATAGGATCAAGAGGATGGGTGGGGTTAATGAGGTATATTTATGAAGGATTCATCCTATTGAGACCAAGGATGGATACTAAACTAAAAGATCGATATGACATAGGATACTCAAAGCTGATTGGATCTGTTGATACAAGTGGATCTTGTTTGTTAAGGACCAGCTAAATAAGGGCATAGCTTGACAAAATGACACAAGAGAGACAAGAAATGGGACTAACACACCCTAAATACCTAGGGCTCGGGAGCCGATCAAAGATTAACCTTGCCTACATGAAAGCACAGAGCCCTTGTAGTTCGATAAAAGACTAATGACTAACGATGGATAAAGGTAGAAAGAGGACAATGAAGACCTCGATGGATGACCAAGACAAGGTGGAAAAAAGTAGAAAGACTGATGACAGATGATAAAGGAACCCTGGGGGTGGATCAAATGATCAACCTTGCCTACGTGAAAGTGTAGGGGCAACGTAGTTCGACAAAGGATGAAAAGATCGACATGACAAGATGAGGCCTAGATGGAGACCGACACGATGGATGATCCTAGATGATGACACAAACTGAATAACAAATGGAAAAATGACACAAGCTCAGATTGGGATAAAAATTCTTAGGATGATAGATAGCCAATGTGGATCATCCAATGCTCAATCAAAATATATACCAAGTGGCCTAGGATGGGATGCTGCTAGAGTGATAGGATAGGATGGGTGAAGTCATAAAGTACTGAGCACATGAGGTAGATAATGATTAATCCCATTACAGGTGGTGCTTGTGACTAGGTTTCCACCGCTCGTACTTATCCAAGGTGCCACCAAGGATGGTTTTCACCATAGTACAAATTTATTTCTCTTTACTATTTTTGGATTTTTTTGTTTTTTTAATTTTTTTGATTTTTTGATCTTATGGAGATAAGGTCACCAAGCAGGCTTAGGTATAAAAAATTTTTAGATGCACTATGTTAATAGGCTCTTCTAGGGGCTCTCCTTCAAGGGTGGCGAGTCTGTATGCCCCAGATCCATACTTTGCGATGATGATATAGGGACCCAACCAGTTTGCTTCAAACTTTCCTTTCTTATCTCGGTCCTACTAGGTGCATTAGTTCTCTTTAAGGAAAAGGTCACCAATATTGAATTGATGAGGGTGAAATTTCTTGTTGTAGTTGTGCTTGAGATAGTTTTGATAAGCTTGAAGGTTATCATAGGCTCCGATCCATCTTTCATTAAGTAATTCTAGCTAGGCAAGTCTTGCAATGCGGGTGTCTTCCTCACTGATAAGGTTATTTAGAGAAATTCTCAGTGATGGGATCTCGACCTTGATTGGCAAGATGGATTCGACACCATATACAAGGGAATATGGCATGGCACGGGTAGGAGTACAGATGGAAATGCTATACGCCCAAAGGGCAGGATGAATGTGGAGGTGCCAATCTCAACTAGTGTTATTGATGATCTTTTTGAGGATTCAGATTAGAGTTTTGTTGGTACCTTCTACTTGACCATTACCTTGGGGGTAATAAGGCATTGACCAGTGATGTTGAATATGAAAGGTGTCACAAAGGTGTTTCATGGCCTAGTTTTTGAAAGGCTTTCCGTTATCAGAGAGGATGGTGGATGGGATACCATATCTACAAAGAATATGGTAGAGGATGAATTTTAAGATTTGAGTACCAGTGATTTGTGAGAGTGGCATTGCTTCCACTCACTTAGTGAAGTACTCAGTGGCAATAATAATGAAAGTGTGGCCATCAGAGGATGGCGGGTATATCTTTTCGATCAAGTCAAAACCCCACTAAGAGAAGGGACATGGTGCAAGAAGAGGCTGAAGGTCTTGTGCTGGGGAGTGAATCAAATCTACATGTTGCTGACATGGAAGGAATTTCTTCACAAATTCACAGGCATCATGTTCCAGCATGGGCCAATAGTATCTAGCTTGAAGAATCCTTTTAGCTAAGGCCATACCACTATGTACTTTTGTTAGTACAGTATGGGCTTTGGTCTCACCCAGACACCTGACGAGGGTTCCATCATACCCATGAAGATAAAGCGTATCAACAACGATGATGTATCAGGATGAACATTGGATAAATGATTTGCGTTGGTTTTGTGTAAGGTCTGGGGGTAGAATGTTATCATGCAGATAAGCATAGATGTCTTGGTATCAAGGGGAAGCGGGACCCACAATGTCACATACCATTTCAGTCTAAGGGATTTCATATGTTGGGATTAGAAGTTGTTCAATGAGGAACTCACATTCTGTTTGATCCTTGGGCATGTTGATCAAGGAGCCAATAGTAGCCATGGCATTAGCTGCTTTGTTTTGTATCCTAGGAATCTGATCAAAGTGTATGGTGGTGAAATACTTCTTGAAGTCATCCACCATGCATTTGTAGGGTAGTAACTTATTATCCTTTGTTAGGAACTCATCATTAACCTACTTAATGACCAACAAGGAATCTCTAAGACTTTCAGGTGAGTTATGTGCCACTTTTTAGTAATTTTGAGGCCGGTGAGGAGGGCTTCACACTCAGCTATATTGTTGGTGCACGGGAATGCCAATTTGAATGACTTCGAGATGTAATCGCCTTGAGGGGTAAGAAAAAAATTCCTACCCCCGCTCCATTATGAGTGTAAGATCCGTCAAAGTACAATATCTAGGTGGGTGCTTCTACAACTGCAAAGACTTCATCTGGAAATTTGGTGACCAAAAGATAAGCATCTACTAACAATGCATCAGCCAACTGATTGGCTATAACTTGTCCCTTTATTGCTTTTTGATCCACATATTCTATGTCAAATTCACTCAAGAGCATGACCCACTTAAGCATGTGACCAGTTAAGGTGGTTCTGGACAACAAGTATTTTAGTGGATCAATTTTTACTATTAGTTTGACAGGATGGCTAAGCATATAATGTCTAATTTTTTGTGTACTAAAGACCATTGCAAGGCAAGATTTCTCCATTGGTCAATAATTCAATTCATAATCAACCAGTGTATGACTAATGTAATAGATTGCTAGTTCTTTTGCAGACTTGTCATGTTGTGCCAATAATGCCCCTAATGCAACTGAAGTGGCAGAAATGTATAGCAGGAGGGGTTTCCCTGGAATAGGTGGCATCAGGATTGACGGGTAGGCCAAGTACTCTTTAATCTTATCAAAGCCCAACTGACACTGTTGATTCCATTTGAAGGTGGTGTCTTTCTTCAGAAGGTGGGTGAATGATTGACACTTATCTACAAGTTGGGCTATAAACCGATGGATAGATTGTAGCTTTCCCTAAAGGCTTCTTAACTGTTTCAAGTTTCGAGGTGGAGGAATATCCATGATAACTTTTACTTTGGTGGGATAAACCTCGATGCCTCTTCAGGAGACTATGAAGCCCAACAATTTCCCTGACATGATGCCAAACAAACACTTTTTCGGATTCAATCTTAACTTGTACTATTCCAATCACTCAAAGATCTTTTTCAAAATGGTAGGATGCTCTGCTCTAGTTTTAGAATTTCCCAACAATTCATCAACATAGTCTTCCATGATAATGTGGATGAGGTCATGGAAGATAATAGTCATTGCTTGTTGATATGTTGCCCCTGTGTTCTTGAGACCGAAGGGCATAACGTTGTAGCAAAAGGTACCCCAAGGTGTCGTAAAAGCGGTCTTATGTTGGTCTTCAGGTGCAATCTGAATCTGATTGTAGCCAGAGAAGCCATCCATGAGGGACAACATATGTCCTACAATAAGGTTGACCAACATGTTGATATTAGGAATTGGGAAGTCATCTTTCAAACAAGATTTGTTGAGATCCCAAAATTATTTGCAAATCCTAATGTCTTTGTTAGGTTTAGCAACATGCACTATGTTGGAGATCTAGTCAGAATAATCAATGGGTCTAATAAAACCAACATCCAGTAATTTATCCAATTCTTTCTTCACTAATAGTGCTACCTATGGATGCATTTTTTTGAGTTTCTACTTGATGGGCTTGGCATCTAGGAAAATATCCAAATGGTGAACTACTAAAGCAAGGTCCAGACCTAACATGTCTAAGTACGACCAAGCAAAGTTGATGATTCCATCTTTGAGCAACTAGACAATGCCAAAATATTCTTGTTCTGATAATGATTTGGCTACGTAGGTGATCTTCAGGGCTTCTGCAGTACCCATATTGACTTCTTGAGTTTCTTTGATCAGGATGGATGATCATGCAGATAACTAAGTTCCCACAAGGGGAAGATGAACGTCTCCATCCTCTAGTGCCTCATTGAGGTTTTCACTGTTAGATGCATCCTTTATTTTTATTTTTTCCAGGTCAAGAAGCGCCTCGGGGAGGTTTTCACTAGATGACTGTTTCTAATTTTTCTTGTTTTTACTTTTGCAACTAGAGTATTCATCTTCCCCCAATCCCATAAGGTTGATATATAAGTCTAGGGAGACATTGACAGGTGTGCTATCACATAGGTCCCAGTCAATAAGTTTGAGATGGCATAGGGAAAGGCTAATGGTAAAGACGGATAGGCAATCAAACATGGATGAAAGGTCTATGTGATCCACATCATCGTATGCATGTATGATGGACTCTTCCTCAGGTATGTCTTCTAAGGGACCACTGTCTACACTAACACTGTTGGAAGTATTGGATGATGTTGTAGGGCCTTTCTACTTTTTGTTATATCCTAGGCCTGAATTCTGCAGAAGCTTCAGTACATCAATAGGTTGTAGCTGCCCTTGTTCTTCTTTACCTAGACCCCCACCTTGATAGTTATGTTTCTCTGTGAACTTAGCAAACCAGGGGTATACTTCCTGAAAATATTCCTTAAGGGGAAGATCTGGTCGGGGCTCTTCATGATAGATCCATTGATTGATATCATCTTTTGGTGTATCTGTCCTTAAACCAAGGGACTAAAAAGTGTTGGTAGGGATTTTCTTGGCACTAAAGGTAATGGTCTTGTCTTCTTCCTTTGGTACAAATTGCGAAGGTTGACCATATGTGTGTGGTGAAGGTGGTAGAGCTATATGCATTTCATATTCACCATAACCTTTGTCGATGATCTGGACTTTAGTGATGGTGGGATTGGTGGTGGAAGATGGAGTGGTTGATGTGGCGGATGATGGATTGGAGGATGATGACTAAGGCACCCCCATTTTAACTCCAAGACAATAATGCAAATGGGGAAATGAAGCTTCTAAGGCACAATAGTATTCAAATGGTTGCGATTCAGTGTAAATGGTGACCTCTTTCCCATTAACTGGGAATTTTAGGCATTGATGATATGTGAAAGGGATGGCTTGCATGGCGTGGAGCCATGGGCGGCTGAGGAGGAGGTTGTATGATAGGTCCAGATAAAGGACATGACATGTAGTGTACTGAATCATAGTTCCAACCTGGATGGGGAGACTAAAAATTCCTTCAGAATCTCTTTCCGCATTATCATAAGCCTTGATTGTAATGATTTGATTACTTAGATCCGGTTGAGTATACCTTATCTGCTTTATGAAATTTAGAGTGCATAGATTAAGGGCAGAGCCATTATCTACTAGGACCCTTTTTACTTTATGACAGGCAACCAAGACTTTGATGTGTAGGGGACGATTATGGTTGGCATCAATGTTAGGCATGTCATTTTGGCTGAAGTGTAATTGGTAGGATAGAGCCAGATGTCCTAATAAAGCTTGAAATTGCATGGAATCAATGTTGTTAGGCACTTGGGTTTCCTATGAATCTTGGTTCAGGATTTCTTGATGCACGAAAGAAGATTTAAGTAGATCCAAAATTGACATTTTAGCATGAGTCTTTCCTAAGTGATCAAGAATGTTATATTGAGAATTTACAGGATTTTGTTGGGAAAATGGAGAGGTTGCAGGGATGGTAATGCGGGTTCTTCAGGTAGCAATAGCACATTGGAGATCTTTATCTTTTACATGTATCATGGATACACGGGGTTCCACCTGTTCAATGCAATGGACAATGCCATCATAATTGAGGGGCACATTCTTATAAATTATGTTATTTGTACTGTTGTTTTGTGGATTGTTATTGGACATGCTTGTGCCTTGATTATGGTTAGGGAAGGCATTTTGGTAAATCTATAACTGATCATTGGATGATGAAGCCTAATTGGAATCCACATGAATATCCCCTTGATCTATAAGATCTTGGATATATGTTTTTAGACTCTGACACTTGTTTAGGGTATGCCCTTTAATCTTGTGAAACTCACAGTATTTGTTTTCTTTGAACCAAACTATTTTAGGCTTAGATTCATCATGTGGCTTGGTTACAAGATATGTGATTGGATAATTTTCCTGTAGGACTCTATTGAAGATGGTACTTAAAGACTCAACTAATTGAGTGAACTAACGTTTTTTGTTCCCTTGACTGTTCCGGTTTGACTGTTGAGGGGGATGAGGTGCCCCTTGTGGTACTAATATGATGTTTTGGATAGATGGTTGGTTAGAGGCAGGCTATTTCCTTTGAGAGGTACTAGTTACTTGCACATATTTAGTGTCGGTGACACCATCATTCACAACATTCTTGTTTTTGTTCCAATAGTGTGACTTATCTCCAGATGATCATTCTTTGTCATGATTGTATATCTTGACATGTCCTTTAGCGATGAGGGCCCATTCAAGGATGGGTCCTTTCTCCACTATCTCGGCAAAGGTGGTGACACAATGCAGCCTAAAGTTATGGGCCATATCGAGATGTGAGTTCTCAACAAAGAGAGTGACCATGTCCTTCTCTCTGAGAGGGGTTTTCATTTGTCTTTCCAATGCACACCACCTTTGGAGGTAGCTAATAAATTTTTTTCCTTCACGTTTCTTCTCCTTGAGGAGATCCAAGGTATCAGTATCCTTCTCTAGATTGAAGGAGAAGTAGGAAACAATTTTTTTCTGAAAGATCTGCTAAGGATTTCATGGATCCCCTCTCTAGACCCACGAACTAATCTAAGGCATACCCTGTCAAGCTCCACAGAAAGAGAAGCAAGAGGTAGTTGTCATTATGCATAACCTCCTGACACTAGGAGTAAAATTCTTGCAGGTGGGCTTTAGGATCTTTGTTTCCCTTATATCTATCAAATTTTGGTATCTCAAAGTTTTTTGGGAAGGGAATTAATGAGATGGAGGGATCAAAAAGATAGGGACATATATCCTTGAATTTGAAGGATTGCTTACCAGTCCCGGCTTGGAGATCTTTCAAAGCAGCTTGATTTCTAATAGATCTGCATTAACCGGTGGTGTAGGAGTCGAGGCAGATGGATTGGATGGATATGGGTGGTAGGATGACGAAGGATCCTAGTGAGCTACTGTTTGGAGGTTGATATATGGATTTTGATAGTGAGATGATGATGTCCCTTGCTGGTATGTCAAGGGATTTTTTTGGTATAGGGGTTGCTGTTATGAGGTGCAGTACTGGTTTGTCTGATAAGGATGTGCAACATAATGCTGAGGAGCATGAATGGGGTGTTGTGGGTTGGTCTGCTGGTACTAGGGCTATTGCTACGACTATTACGAGGCCACATAGGGTGGTTGTTGTTGGAACTACTATTGATTATGATAGAAATAGTGTTGGGGAGGTTGTTGATGTGATGTTGGTGGTTGCATGGGCCAAGATGCGATATTGTGTTGTGGTTAAACTTGCAGACGTAAAATAGATGCGAGCAATGGGGATATGGTCTCAATGAGAGGTCGAGATGGATTTCCTTGCATTTGGTGTGGTGGTTGTTTTGAGGAAATCAAATGATTATGCGAGGGTTGTTGTTGATGAGGTGGATGAGATGATGTAAAGGTGTTCTACAAAGGAGGTTGTTAGGTGCCAACGGGAACACTTGGTTGGGATGTACCTTATGGAGGTAATTGAGGTGGTATGTTAGATTGCGGGGGCTATTGGGATATGAATGAATGTGGTGGTAGATTTGTGGCCCCAAGAGGTGGAGACAAGGTGTTGAAAGGGTTGCCCCCAATGTTGAGTGGAGGTTGATTTGAAAGGGGTGGTGTGGTCAACATTAATGGCGGATGCTGCGGAACACTTTGCGGCATGCCATAGGCAAAAGGTTTATTGGGATCAAATACTTGAGGAGCCTCCATGACTAAGATTGGGGCATGTGGGGGATTGTTAACATGGTAAAGGATAGTGTTTCCAAATTCAGGTTGATGCCAACCCTCCACTAGAGGAACATTGGGGATGTATGAATCACCTAGTGCATTTTGTGAATCTTGGGGTATGTTAGGTGTGGAATTTCCATACTTGGATAGGTTGATGCCTGATGGAGGTTTGACACCTTTTTCAATTAGGTGGGCCAAGATTTCTTCTCCATGTTTTTCGAGCAGGCGATCTGTCATTTGCACATTGGTGGGGTTACTAAAATGTTCCTCAAGTGTGAGTTTGAGCTGGTTGACCATATTCTCTTCACCATGCGGTGAGTTGTTTTGATCTTCAGTGTTAGATTGTGATGATCCCCCATTGATGGTAGGATTTTCCAGTGGTGTGTTAGGTTGGGATCTAGAGTTTTGTTGTTCAACCATCTTCTTTTCCTATGACCGAGTGTGAACAGGCATGCAAAAGGGACTATGAGCAGATTATAATGAGGCTAGGTGAAAGGATGTCCTTGGTGGAAAATTGTTTGGATTGGATAGAGATCGATTGATTGATGATGGGCTTGGATAGGATTAATTAGATGATTGGATCAAGATTGAAATTGGATGATTGGATTCAGATTGGATGATTGGATTTTGATTGGATAATTGGGTAGGATTGATTGAATAGTTGGATAATTGGATGAGATTGTTTAGGTAGATTGGATTGGATTGTTTGGATCAATTGGATAAGTTTGATTTGGATTAGATGATGAATTAGGATTGGTTGATGGAAGGGATTCTAAACCCAAATTTGGAAATCACCCTAAGTTACCTAAGGTGTTGGTTGATCAGATTAAAGGATGGATTTGCGGCACCGAATCCACTTCAAGATGGAAATGGATTGATTTGGGCCTATGATGTTGACTTTCAACACCAAATCCACCTCAGGATAGCAACAGATTGATTGGGTTGAAGACAATGATTGATATGTAGGATAATGATCGACTTTAAACACCTTGGTCAATTAGGGTAATAACTTCTAAAACAAGGTTTAAAGGATTTGAATTGAAAGATGATGAAGGATGCGAAATAAAGGTGTCCTAAAGGTTTCTATATGATGGGGGTGATGTCTAAATGACCTTTTAGAAAGTGAAAAATTTTAGATCACAACAAATGGTAAGGTTTTTGGTTCCTAATTGGTTTTCTTTTTTGTTTGAATCGGGAAAACGAGTTTAATAAACGATGAAACAATATTACTAGAAAATGGTGGAATGAGATCCCTAGGTAATAAAACAGGTTCCCCAAATGGTGAAATGAGTAACCGGAATGAGAAATAGAAGTTTGGAAAGGATGGACGGACATTTAAAATGGTTAAATGAAGGTTCAAAATGGCTAAACGAAGGTTTGGAATGATCAAGCAGAGGTTTAGAATGATTAAACGAAGGCTTGGAATGGTCAAACAGAGGTTTGGAATGATTAAACAAAGGTTTGGAAGTTTCGGATGATCAAAGGGAGGCTTTGAATGACTAAACGAAATGAAATTTACTATTCAGGGGGGAAAGTTCGCCCCTCTGCAGTAAACTAGAGGGAAAGTCCACCCCACTGCAGAGGAGGCCAGGGTAGGTCCGCCCCACTACAGGGCAGGTCAAGGAAAGTCCGCCCCACTATAGGAAACAAGGAATTGGTTTGGATGGAAATGACTATGGAAAGGACTTAAAATGACAACAATGAGGCTGACTTGTCAAAAAGTTTACTAGTTTCTCACAAGACACTTCAAACAAGCACAATCCTATGACTAGTGTTAAGGGTATGGCCAACAAAGGTCTTATTCTAGGATGCAAAAGACTTCTAGGGAGTCCTCGATATACTCTTGGTACTTGAGGCACAAGCATAAACACTAGCCCATCACAAGCGTGAGTCAGGAACCCCATCAAGATACTGAAAGGCTCGGACCAACTCTTCATGTCTATCTAGGTATCACCCTAGCTTTGACGCTCTGCTAGACACAACGTGACTGGATTGGGGTACAACTTTGGCTCTCCTCCCTTTCTCTACCTTGCTGGTATGCGTGTTGGGATCATCCCTTGGGATGATGAAATCCCCAAGCAGGTCCCCTACAAAAAAATAAAAATGGGTGACTCAAAAGGACTTGGTAAGCTACGATTTCTCATCACCCAGGATCACCAAATGGTGCAAGGGGATTGGATACATTAATAGCCTACCACAAACATGACACAAAAAATATATTGACACCCCCTAGTTAATCTATGTGCCTAAATTAATGAGAAACAACAACAAACAACTAATAAATGTTTTGAACAGATAGCCCTACAAGAAACTTAGAACTTTTTTTTTTCATTTTCCACCAAATGCTAGTTAGATCCTCGCACAGACACAAAAAATAAACATTAGGGGGTCAGAAATACCCAAAATAACTAAAAATAATGCTTAAATTTGAGTTTTCACCTTTTGGAAAAAAGTTTTTTGGTTGGGTCCACCCTTAGAAAAGTTCAGGTCCACCCCTCTATGAAAAAACTAATCTTCTATTTTTGGACTCTGTGGAAATTATGTCCGGCCCTCTGCTAGGTCAAGTCTTCCCTTGGAGGTCGGGTCTTCCCCTGGAAGAGGTCAAGTCTGCCCCTAGAGGTTAGGTATGCCCCTAGATGGGTAGGTCCACCTCTCTGCTAGGTCAGGTCCACCCCTGGAGGTCAAGTCCACCCCTGGATGGGTAGGTCCACCTCTCTGCTAGGTCTTGTCCACCCCTCTGCAACCTACACTTGCAAACAGTAAAAGAAATAGAAAACATGAAAGAACAAAACCCATCTATGGGTCCCACCGGGCATGCCATAAATGTGATCAGGTGAAAATATTGTTCCAAAAATGAGCAACAACAAAATAAATGCAAGAAACAAAGTAAACACTTAACACCTCAAGATAAGGAAAAAAACGTTGAACTTAACAAAATAGATGGAAAGGTTATACCTTGTTAAGTTGTCCTTTGGTTGGCCCTTGATATGTGAAGTTGTGTATGCACCTCTTGATGGAAAAGGATGCACAAATGTGATGCAAGATGGATGAGAAGTTGATGAGAATGCTATGGTGAATGCAAAGTGTAAAAATTAGCTAGGTGAAAATATTGTTCCAAAAATGAGCAACAACAAAAGAAATGCAAGAAACAAAGTAAACACCTAACACCTCAAGATAGGGCAAAAAAAGTTGAACTTAACAAAATAGATGGAAAGTATGCCTTGTTAAGTTGTCCTTTGGTTGGCCCTTTATTTGTGAAGTTGTATATGCACCTCTTGATGGCAAAAGATGCACAAATGTGATGCAAGATGGATGAGAAGTGGATGAGAATGCTATGGTGAATGCAAAGTGTAAAAATTAGCTAAGTGTGGCTTCAAATGATAAAATTGCAAGAGTTTGTCTATGGAATGCAAAAGTCCCTAAATGAGAGAAAAGAGGGGGTATTTATAGAGGAGGTTGAATTCTCTAGAGAATTCAATGGTTGAGATTGAGCCACCAAGGCCAAGATGAAGGGCTATGGTGAGTTGAGGACTCACAAGCCCTCACATCTTGACATGTGGAGGGTGAAGTAGCCTAAGATGTGATGATGTGCAAGTGAGGTGGAATAAGGACAAGTACCTTGCAAGTACCTTGGGAGATGAGAAAATTTCCTCAAAAAGGAACTTCTTGTCCCCAAGTGAGAATGAAAATGATTTTTGAAGAATTTTAGAATTCCTCAAAAATCTCCATGGGGAATGAGAAAGTAGTTGGGAAAATAAATGTGAATTAAAAATTCACATGCTTGGAATAATCTAGTGCTTAAGAGGAGGTTTCCAAAAAGGTGAGATATTGACACATGTGGGTGATATGAGTGGTCAAAAGGTTCTAGAAGTTGCATGGTGATAAGGTAAGTCTTGGAAAGATAAATTGTGAATTAAAAATTCACACGGGGAAGAGAGGAACCTAGGGTGAATAAAAAGGAATTAAAAATTCCTTGGGGGATGGGGAGTGTTGACCAAGGTACTGATTAGGCTTAACTAATCAGTGATTATAAGATGATCAGTGAAGGTTAAAATCCAACTTGCAAAAGTTGGAGGATGTGACATGTCCTAATCAAAAATTAAACATGTGCACATCCCTAATGATGAGATTAGGAGGTTGATTAGGATTAGATGAAAATGATGGAGGATGTGACATGTGAGAAATTAAATAAATGCTATATTTATTTAAATTCATTTGGTGAAAATGAAAGTAAAGGGTAAGGTATTTAGAAGAATTAAGGGTATTGATTAAATAATAGCAATATTACTTAATTAATGCAAATAACAGGATATTCAAATGCAAGGAGATAAATTTGGACAAATGAAAGTGTCCAAATTTGGATGTCTACAAGTATATATTTCAATTAGGGTTACTATTAGGGTTAGGGTTAGGGTACAATTTGGGTTAGGGTTGAATTAGGTTTAGGATTAAATTAGGGTTAAGGTTACAATTCAATTATGGTTACTATTCACTTAAGGTTACAATTAGGGTTAATTAGGTTTTGGGTTACTATTCTATGATTAAGCTTGCACTTCGGGTTACAATTGGGTTTCATATAAGGTTATGATCAAGATTATTATGATTGGGGTGCAATTAGGGGTTAATTAATATTAGGGATACGTTACAATTAGGGTTTAATTAAGATTGAATTATGGTTATGACTAGGATTCAATTATTCTTATGATTAGGGTTAGAAAAAGGTTAATGTTCAACTAGATTTTATTATGATAAATGTTAGGATTCAATTAGGGTTAGGGTTCAAATAGGATTAGACATGAATTAAAGTCACAATTAGAATTTGATTAGGATTAGATTTAGGGTTCAATTAGGGTTAGAGGTTTAATTAGGGTTCAGGATTTAAGGGTTAGCATTACATTAATCAAGGTTTAATTAGGATTAGAGTGAAATTTGGGTTAGGATTTAATTAGGGTTAGCATATTACATTAGCATTCTGCAAAGAATTAGAATTAGGATAAAGCTTAGGGTTAAAGTTCAATTAGGGTTATGATTAGGGTTATGTTTAATCTTAAGATTAAAATTCAATTAGGGTAGGGTTTAATTAGGGTTCTAGGATAAATCTTGGGGTTAGAATTAGGGTTAAAGTTAATTAGGTTTAGGGTTCTAAAATAAATCTTAGAGTTAACATTAGGGTTAAGGGTCAATTAGGGTTTGGGTTATGGTTTGGGTTTAGTTAGGGTTAGGGTTCAAATAGGATTATACTTAGGGTTTAATCAGGGTTAGTTATATAGTTCAATTAGGTTTACTATTAGGGTTAGGGGTAGGGTTAGGGTTAGGGTTGAATTAGGTTTATGATTAAATTAGGGTTAGTGTTCACTTAAGGTTACGATTAGTGTTAGATTTAGGGTTTCTTCAATTAGGGTTAGGGTTTTGTTAGGGTTAAGGTTAGATTTTAAGTAGGGTTAGGGTTAGGATATAACTAAGGTCCAATTTGGATTAGGACTTAATAGTAATTCCAACCCTACCCTTAACACTAACCAAAGCCTTATTCCTAACCCGAAACCTATTATAATTATAATCCAAACCCTAACCCTAACCATAATTCCACCACTAACCCTAACATAATTCTCACACTAAAATGAAAATTATGGCCAAGATTTTAATAATGAGCACATTTATTTAGTTATTTATTTAGTCATTTTTATTTGTCTGATATTAGTCATTTATTTAGTCATTTAGTTGTGATTTTACCCACTGACCAAATTAGTCACTTATAAATGACCAAATTAGTCATTTATTTTCCAAATACTACTAGTGTTAGTCACGTGACTAAACGTTTTAGTCACGTAGTCATTTATTTGCCAAATTCTACTAGTGTAAACATCTTAGCATAGCCTGAAGCACTTCATTTATTGCAAGGAAATAATATAGGAAATTTTTTGTGAGAACAGATAGGAATAAAATTTTAATTATTTATAGTTACGCCAAATAATTATTTATTTATTTAAATAATCATTTATAATGCAAATATGGACACCATCAATAAAATGATATGCATTAACCAAATAGCCATATAAGCATACATCAATATATGTTGATATAAGTATAACATATATACTTGAAATAGACATATAGGCTTACAAGAATTCCATATGGACATACAATGTCACATATATGCAATGCAAAATATATGTACAAAATTCCATATAGGCATACAACAAAGGACCCTAATAAATAGTCATTCTCCTCTAGGTGAAGAAAATAGATCAAATGCGACCTTTGATCATTGGGGGGATGGAGATGAGTATGACGGTGGTCTACTTCGCACTCGAGGGTTGGTCCTCCTATTTAATTCTTCATGGATCCATACCTATTATAATAAAAAGTATAGACATTAATATATAGAAATTGCATTATATAAAATAAAATATTTAACAAAATAATCACTTATTGCCTCAAAATGATCTCTCTCCTCATCTGCAATAGCAGCATGCTCACATTGTGGTGTTGCAAATCCCTATAGCAACCATCCAGATAGAAATTAAACTACAAATCAATAATCATTTGATTTTTCAATAATAAACAAGTAAAACAATGAATGTAATTTGGAATTTACTAATCTACCTCATACCCCTGTCAAAGGAATCAAACTCTCTATTGTAGTAGAGACACCATGCTCCGTTGCCCTATTAATATCAAGAGGAGTCTTTGCTTGCATCATCTAAAAATAAAACAACATTATTCAATTACAAAAACTAGAAGAGTGATGCAGGTCATGGCTTTAATGTCTGACATAGTCAATAAAATTTTGAGTACTTATTGAACTATATATTGCTTCATAGTTTAATAATATATGGTTACTACAACATTGTGTTCCTTGGGATATGTTAATGCATCAAATTCTATTTCCAATCTTTTTTTATGATCAAAACCCTTCATGAATAACATGGTGAACAAAAGGTTGATAGAAGAGAACAATATTTCCTAGAGAACCAACAAGAAAAAACATAATGCACAAGAGCCATATTGGGAAGTTTCTAAGTTGGTAGGAAGAAGTTGACAAAGGAAGAGGTTGTTATAAGGGCATCTTTCATAGTAAGGGGTTTCATGAATGACAAGGTAGGGTTGTAATAATAAAAGAAAAAATGATAGAGCAATGTGATAAAAGAAATGAGGAGAAAGGACAAATAATCGTATCCTCTTGACTATGGACATAGTATCCTCATATCAGTAAGAGTCTTTATGAGTATCAATTGAGTGTAAAGGGTTTGCATGTTTCATGAGGACAATTTCAAAGTAAAGGACAGTCACAAGATGACAATCCTAGGGACAATCATATCATGCAAGAAAGGGACAATATCATGATTACGTAAATAAGTCATGCAAACCATTTTTTATGTGAAGTGTGAAGAATTTTTGAAGTGACCCGGATAAGAATTATTTAAAAAATGTAAAGAATGATAGCGAGATGCATAAAAAGAAGCAATAAGGAACACTACCAACTAAGAACAAAATAATGTAGTGATAGTGAGCAATGAGGGGACTGTGGTCCTAAGATCTTGATAATAATTCATACCTATAAAGACACTCCATTATTTTCATAAAACCTCAATATTTTATTCATATTCATGGGTGAATCAAAAAGAAGAAATAGCTAAGAAATGAAGTGAGATATCTTCATTACAGTGGATAGTGTAATATTTAGATAGGTAGAGTAATGACCACAAGGAGAAATGATGAATAAAGGACAACAAATGAACAATAAAGGATATAACATAAATAAATAACTGTAATAGGACAGTTACATAAGATTGAATATGATAGTCTAAAGTCACAAGATGTATTAGGATAGTCACACATGTATTTCAATACCAAAGAATGCTTCAAGGGATAATTATGAAAGATGATTTTTAATGAGGAGATACTTTATATGTTTTCAACCAAGATACCTCAAGGTAAAGAGTGCATAACAATCATGAATGTGGTGGTAATCATATGAAATTCAATGTTACAAGATAGTCTCATAGGAGAAGCAAAAAATTTAGTATAATGGTATAAGAAGAGAATGCATAGTTTATTATTAAAAAGGATAGTTTAGAGTGATAGTTCCCTTTTAATGATCATATTCATAGAAGATAGTCCTTGTGAAGGGATAGAAAGAGGGCATATATTTATAAATGATAAGTGGAAAATACCTTATCTACGGAGTAGACACCATTGAAGATAATTGATAGAAGATGACAATATACAGTCAAGAAAGCAAGAGAGGAGTCCTCTATGATGTCAAGCACTTCAAAGGTATAAATGAAAGTCTACAACCATAACATGAATGAAATATCACATTCATCATGATAAGTATAGTCAACATAGGACAAGGGTAGTAATAAGATCAATATCCCAAGAAACATTCATGAGCCCAATAGTGAGCAAAGTGATGGTATGCTACAAGCTAGTGATGATAGTTAGGAGGATAAGAGTGAAATGGTATGCTAAAATCTAATGATTCCACAAGCCTATATTTTTGGAGGTTAGCAACACGAACAAATGAAATTCATACATTATGATACATAACAACCTAAAATAAAATTAATTAAAAAGTACAAAGCATACTTACAAACTATCTAGAACCTTCAAGTCATTAAACATTATTCAATTGCAAAATATATATTTTTATTTTAAAATTATAAATAATATGTATTACCTAAGTGAAACTTCGTTGAACACCTCCACTGGCAGGTGTTGTCGTTGAAGCTCCATGATAACCTATTCAACATCCAAAATGAGATATAAGAATACCATTCATATAATGTTTAGCTATTCACATGTAATATTTATAATTCTTTACTAGTTACATACCTCTATAGTACATGTGGTCATGTAATAAGGAGGTGGAGGACTGCTGAAAACATATTGAACACTATGACCCTAAAATTTCTTTATAATCATTTAGTTACTAATTTAGTTAATCTTGCATTTCAAAAATGAAATTTAATAAATTAAATTCAATGAACTTCCTAACATTTACTTGACTATCAAGGTCAAATTTCTCATTAAGGAGGGAATTTTTCATGACCATCTCATTAGGTGCAGATGTACCCTAGGCACTTGCATCCTGATAATCCATGGGATCATAAAAATAGAGTGACCCACAAGCCTAACAATAATGAGGTGGAACTCTACTCCTCGAAGACTCACCTGGCTTACCTTGTGCTAAAGGACTGGTATGTTGTATGAGGCTCTAGGTGAGAGAACTAATTGACTACAATGTATCGATCTCAACACTCTCCTTCACAATAGAAGAGATAGTCACATGCTCATACAATGGCCTAGTGAGTGCTCATCTCACTGGCCACTGTGCATCAATACAACCCCCACTCAGTCTTGTGTGGAGCCCCCACCTCTACCCTGGAAGTATCACATGTCAAAATAGTTTGGGATTTTATTGAGGATAACTTCATAGTAGAGTTTCCTCAAAAAATATTGTGGCATCTCATTTTTGTTGCATGGAGGATGGTCAAAAACTACCCACCACCTCCAAAAATTGTTCTTTATCCCTTGGTGGTTGCACCAATGGATAGGGAACCTCTTGCTTGAAGTCCATGTAAAGGTTGATTTATTCTAGGGTTTGTGAGTAGTGCACAAAAGTCAAATTTTGTAATGTTTTCATCTTTAACTTGTTTATAGGATAATTTATCTACATTAAATTCTCTAAACCTTCGACTCTTCTTTGACCAACTACTTATTTTCTTGCTAATTGAATCTACATGTGATATTATCAATTCAAATGATTGAGAAAGCATGGTTCTATGCAAGGTTGTGCCTGAAGGATCTCTCAACGTTGCAATTAACTCAATTTGTTTTTTGTTATTTTTAATTTTCCCCATTAAATTTTCTTAAGTTCCTAGAGCATGTTGAGGAATTGTTGGAGGTATTTTTTGGGGTTGTTCTTTAGGAGGGTTTTCAGCATGAGGTGAAATAGGATTTTGAGGAGGAGGTGCATTATCATTTCCTAAAAATTAAATAAATTTGCATCAAAAAAACATATTTAATCTACATATTTAATACCAAATTCACAAAAAAAAACAACAAAAACTTCTTTGACCTCCCTGACATTGTGGCGAAATTTTGACAAAGATTTAGTGAAGAAACAGAGTGGTTTGATCCTTTCTAGAATGCAACTGTGTTTTTAAGGGTTTGTGCGAAGGAAATTGGAAATAATAGAAAATGGAATGAAATGAACTTCTTTTTTTTTTTTGTTTAAATAAGTTAAAACACACTCATGTTATAATGTGAGCACATTTTGGCCTTGTAGTGGTCGAGCCTAAGGCTAGGTCACTCCAAGCCATAATGTAAGCATGTTATAACACACTCACATTTTTGATTTTTTTAAAAAATTGAAGGGGTTGGCCACTTTTTGGTCCCCCATATTTTTGCACCCGCCCTTGTCTCCCATTTCTATTAGGAGCCTCATGCAAGTCAATAGAAGGTATCCAAACATATTTTGAGGTATATTAAAGGAACATCACACTTTGGCATTCACTACACATTAGGAGTTTCTTAGAGTGTGGGATTCACTAACTTAGACTAGGTTGATATTGATGATTACAAGTCTACTTTTTGTTTTTTCTTCTACCTTGGTTCTACTATGATTGTGTCACCATAGAGGAAGTAAATAGCTATTGTATTGTAATTAATAGAGGTTGAGTATTGAGGTGTAGTTTTGGCTAGTTAGGAAATTATTTGACATCAACATTTGATGACTAAGTTTATTTTTCCTCTAGACCATTTGAAAAATATTTGGTGTGATAATCAAAGTTTCATTTATACCTCACACAACCCAATGGAGTATCAGTGGACTAAGAATATTAAGATCCACATTAACTTAATCAAGAAAATTATCTAGGATGTAGTTTTCAACTTGGAGTACTTTCTTACTAAGGATTAGGTTATGAACATCTTCACTAAGCCTTTGGTATCACCTTGTTATCTTCAATTATGATCAATGCTTAGCGTGAAGGAATTTTTCCTTTAAGGATATTCTTCTTGAGTCCTTTATTTTTTCATGTTTTCTTTACATGTTTTCAATCTTTTGGAGAGGAGTTTTTTCCCATGGGATTTCTCCTTTTCTCCATTTGTGGGAGATTGTTTGTACATGGGTACCTTATTAGGTCTTATTTTTGGAACCATCTTTGCATCTTTTCTTTTATTTGTTCCTCCATAATTTACACTTATGGGGGGTGTTGGTGTGAAAAGGTTTATTCTCTAATTGGTTTCCTTCTACGACCTATTCATACCTAGTTCTTAAGTTTAGTTAGGTCATTTTTAGGGTACACATAGGAGACTTATTTCTTTGTGTATCATGTGGTATGATTATGAAAATTGTCATAATCATATGCTTTCCTAGGTCTCACCTTGCCTTTATAACCAAGGCCTATCTTATACATTATGTATCTCGAGCCCCTTGTGAATATTGTATTCATGCTTGTATAATAAATCTTGCATACTTGTTGGGTAGAATTTCTTTTATTGCTTCTCCCTTGTGAAGGTTATTTGGTGTTGTAGATTTTTTGATATTGGTAGATGACTATAACTTGGTATCAAAGCCACGATAGGATAGGAGCCCCAAGAACCTATAGTGTAACTTATTGGGGATGTTGGAAATAATCTATAGTTGAACTAACAATGGATTAGCCACAAAGGGGCTTGCAACTTATTGGTAGAGAATTCCAACAAAAAATGGAAGGTCCCAGGTTTGAGCCCTAGTTGGTCCATGAGTAGTAGATAAATAATGGATGGAGAATATAGAAATGAGGTGTTCCATTTTGAAAGGAGAATATATAGGAGGATTTTGGGGAAAGTAGGCATCCATTCTTGGTTTCCTTTTCCTCATTTCTTTTGGAGTTTTCTTACAAGGCATGGGGAGCTTGACCATAATTTTTGTGGCATTTTTTTTTCTCTTTTAATATGGTGAACTCTATGACAAGAGAATAGGGATTTTAAGTGCAATTTTGTGCCATTATTTTTCTCTTTTCTTATGGTGATTTCTTTGACAAGGGAATGTGAAGTTTGGCATGTAATTTTTCTTGCATTTTATCCTTTATTTTTTTGACGATTGATGCTACTAGGAATGGGGATCATGCGGAAGTTTGGAAGTAATTTGAAGTGAAAACTTTAAGTGATTTCCCACCATTTTCCTATACTCAATCCCTCTCTTTAAAAGAAAAAACAAAAGATTTAAATATTCTTTTGGAGCTACATTTTTACGTGGCTATAGGTACACTTTTTTAGCATTGGAATGGTCATAAGAATATGTTAAAACTTACAAAATACTTGCATTTTACATTTTAGACCTATCTAATTCATTTTCATTTCCTAATTTAAGGAGAATGAGGGAATGGTTTTTCCCATCTAAATGGATACAACATGCTATAGCTATAGCCCATGCATGCATTTAGGTTTTCATTTTAATACTTTAAAGCACCATTTTTTGGACAAATAATATTTCTCTATAACCCTCATTTGGAGCTAGGCTAGATGTATGTTCCTTTTCCATGTATTTACTTATCTAAATAAGATGATATTGTAATTAATATTTGTGATAATATAATTAATGTAATGGCTAGCATAAAGGTTACAATAATTTGGAATTTTGACATATAATTTGAAGTTGCATATTGTGGAATTTTGTCAAATAGATCATAAATTAGAAGTACATACATTGAGGTTGCATCTCTAAGACATGATAATAAGTGTATACTTTTAATTTTTTGAAGATATTATGACAAATATAGATTATACACTATGTGCATGTATTTGGATTACACTTTTGAAACATTTGATAATTAGCTTTATGCACTCTATGCATACATTTTATACTTGAGATATGAACTCATGGTTTCTATTTTTACCTATATGTATAAATATATGTATAGATGTGTATATAGAAGTATGCAGAATTATATATATCTACATATATGAATATATTTAATAGTTTAAATCACATCATTTTCAGTGGTATGCATACAATTATCATAATAACTGGATGTGATCTTATGATAAAAAATAAATATATAAAAAATAGAGATACATTGTATTTATTTATTGTATTAGTTATTATTTTCTTATATATATATATAGATGAGTAAAAATAGATTTCATGCATATATATTATAAATATTTAAATTGATTCATACATCCAAAAAAGAATGTTATTGTAGTTATTCTTTTTTTTATAACCACAGATAAATAGTGTATAAAGTATGGAAATTTAATACTCCAATTCAAGGGTAATGTATGTTGAGAGTATGGTAGTTAACTTGCTAAATTATAAAACTAGTATATTGGTCTATGCATTGTGTTTTATTTTATGGTCATTTTGGATGAGTCAAGGAAGAGATAGTAGTGTCATGAACACATGAACTACATTTAAATCCGACTTATAAGTATAATATTTGGCCAAATTGATGGTATGGTTGTACACATCATCAATTTGTAATACTTTCATGATTGCATGTTAGTTAGAAGTCATTAGTAGCTAGAGGGTATGTAAGGACTACATGACTAACCACATGTGATAATGATTGTACATCTATACTCGTGATTCTTAAATTTGATTTTACTATAGATGTCATTATCTTCCACCATCATTGAATGGTTGGGATTTACTTCCAATAAGAAGTTGAGTGGGGGTCTACCTAGTTTGTGGTTGGAGATAAAGAAAATATATGATTCTTTTCTTCCTTAGAACTTAACAACTATATTGCTTGCACTCAGATGAGATGACTAGATCCTTGAACATTTATATGTAACAAAAAAGATAAAGGCTTTGGTAAAATTGACGAGCAATTATAGATTTCTACAAATATAATCCTTATTTTAATTTGAAATCCTTTTTTAATTTAATATAATTATATTATTGTGATATGTATAATGGTGTATTATAAAATTGGTTGAAATTTGTTAATGTATATCATCTATTCATGAGTTTATGATATTTTATGTTTAGCAAGATAAAATAGAAACTAAGTTCTTATGAAAATATATTAAAATGATTTCTTTAAAATAGTAAATTATTTATTTTGTTTTAAAAAATTGAGATGGTTCAACACTAGTAGAATTTGGCAAATAAATGACTACGTGACTAAAAATTTTAGTCACGTGACTAAAAGTTTTAGTCACGTGACTAACACTAGTAGAATTTGACAAATAAATGACTAATTTGGTCATTTATAAGTGACTAATTTGGTCATTGGGTAAAACCACAACTAAATGACTAAATAAATGAATAATATTAGACAAATAAAAATGACTAAATAAATGTGCTCATTAATTATTAAAATCTTGGCCATAATTGTCATTTTAATTAAACATACTCTAAAACCTTTGTGAAGACCTTATTTTCAATCGTAGCCTGCCATAATTAATAATAAATTATTACAAATAAAATTACTAATTAATACTTTTTGTGGAATAAATTTTTTGTTTTGTGGTGTCATCATTATATGAACACCAAAGTTTCTTCTAAATTGAATACCCAACTCCTCAAAGGGCCCAACTATGTAGTGTGAAAGAAAAACATGCATACAATTCTCAAATATATACTTGTTGGTGTAATTAAATATCTTGTACCTTGTCCTAGGTCATAATTACACCTTAGTTAAGTTTACTTAGGGACCACATAGGAGGTTGTTGGAGAATCTCCACTTTTGGTGGACTTGACATCTCATACCTCATCACTTCCACCTTTTGTGGACATATCATGTGATTATCTCTCCATCTTTGGTGGAGTGATAAGTCTTCCTAGTTGTCTCATGTCATAAGATTCTGACACTTGTCATAATCTTATGCCTTCCTATGTTCTCACCTTGGCTATATAACCAAGGGGTCTCTCTCATTTGTAATGGAATCATAATCATTATCATATTAATGACATTGAATACAGTTTATTCTTGTCATAATTTCTCTCTTTCTTGTGCTTTCCATTTGGTCCATAGATCTTGGGTGGCATCCATAGCCAATTCTAACAATACTAAGCTACTTATAAGTTTACATACTCTACATTTACTGGAGGAAAATAATGATATTACAAATAGTTTACAAGTATTATTATATAAATTAGTTAAATTATAATAGAAGAGATAAAGATGGAGATACAAAAAATAAAGAGATAGAGACAAAAAAAAAAAGAAGTAGAGAGATAAAGAGGAATAGAGATATAGATGGAGAGAAAGATTGAAAGAGAAAGGAATAGAAAAAATAGAGATAATACAAGAGAGATAGAAATATAAGAGATAGAAAGGGAAAGAGAGATAGAGAAAAGAAAATTAAACTAACTTTTGATTACTTGTTTCATGACAAAAATTCAAGAATGGTATGTGTCCTTGGGGAGTTATGATCAAGGTAGCACGGTGTTTGATATAGAAAAACAAACTTATAGATACAAATTGGATCTTCTAATCCATTTATATTCTACCTAACTTAATACTTATTAGAAAAGGAGTTATCCATAATTTGTAAATTTAAATTAATTTTTTAAAATATAAATTTGTAATATTTAATAGTCTATGTCATACAAATATGTTGTATAATTTGAATAAGTATGTTTAATTATGAATGCCAATTTTTTTAAAATAATTTTTTACCCATATTACAATATATTTCTTACATAAAATCATTTTCAAGAATACACTTCCAAAAATAAAAATAATCTCCTTTAAAATATCTAATGTGAGTTGAATGACTTAAATGAATTAAATGTAGGTGACATTTTTAATATAAAAGTTGAGTATGTAAATTAACTAAAATCAAATAGCAGAGACTAAAATTATACATGTGTTAATAGAAGTGAGTTAGTTTTGGTTGTGTACCTTTAAATAGGGGACAAGTGAATTTTATCTATTACTTTTACATGTCTGGGTTTTGGCACTGGCTTCACTACTGACCTTGCTTCAAATTTGTTCACAAGTCTTGGTATTGGCTTTACAAACATTGAAAGCTTTCTTTGATCTAGCGAGGCTTTTGCATTGGAGTCTTTGAAGTAAGTGGTTTATGCACACTTTTAGGATGTGGCATTATTCACTTTTGAAGCTCATCATTTCTAACTTCGCTAGAAATTGTTGAAGGAGCCTTTTTCTTATTACTCTGCACACCATTTTCCATTATTGCATTTTCCATACTGTGTTGCAAAGAACCAAATAATAGGCCTATAAAATCCAGATCATATCTTACTCATTTCCTTTCTTGGATCAGATAATTGTATTGAATTTGCACTTGGTGTTTTCGTTTGTGTTCCCACCTTCGAAGGAAATTGTCTAGGTGGCTTTCCTGCACCTTTAACATCCATCATAGAGTGCATTTGCTTTTTGAATATTGTGGGTTTCTTCAATGATCTAGAATGTTTCAAAATTTTCTACTTTTGTTGGTCCTTATTTTTACCAAGAAAAAAAAAACCCTTTCGAAGATTTATACAAACTTGCAAAAACAAAAATTGAAATCTTGACAATACATTGAGACCTTTTTCACATATACAATATCATTTGATAAAAACCCTACCATTTGATGAATGCAAAAAATAGACCCAAATTTTCTCTTAATGACCTTCCAACACCTCTTCAGTGTACCCATTGCACACCAAGGTGCAATTGCTAGTTTTATCTTAAACATATTTAAGTTATATTTTTTATTTTACATTATCTCAAATTAAGACAATAGGAATTAAACATATTTTAATTATTACACCAAAGGTGTCCCATGCTTAGTATTTGGGAGGTCTTTTTATGGCGGATAGTGTAGATTCGTGCATAGGCAATCGCCTGTGATCAAATGCATCTGAGCAGCTTAATGCTTTTTCCCGGATGGTAGAGTTTATTGTAGAAGAGGGGAAAATATCTGCAGAGCAGTTCCTTATTCCTCCAAACTCTTCGTCGCTGGTATTTATGTGGAATAGTGTTTTTTTGGTCTGCAAAAGGGTGCTTTCAATGGGGGTTTTATTAGCTTGCGAAGGAAGCAGCAGCAACAGAGGCAAGCCGTGGAGCTTGTTAGGGTTGCGAATGAGAAGGTTGTGGGCATCGACCTGGAGACCATAAATTTGGCCGTGGCGGCCATGGAAGGAGGGAAGCCTAAAATTTTGACAAATGTGGAGGGGTAGAGGACAACGCCCTCTATAATTGCTTATACAAGAAATGGGGACAGGCTTGTTGGGTAGATTCCCAAGCATTAGGCTATTGTGAATCCTGAGAATACATTCTTTTTGGTAAAGAGGTTTATTGGGCGGAAGATGAACGAGGTGGTTGAAGAGTCAAAGAAGATGTCTTGCAGGGTTGTTGACGAGAAAAACAATGTGAAATAGGATTGCCCAGCTATTGGGAAGCAATTTGTAGCTGAGGAGATTTTTGCTCAGGTTAGTTGATTTTCTTACCCTGTTGAGCGAGTCATTAGCTTTTGTTAGGGTTTTATTTTCCAATTCTTTTCTGATTGTGTTGGTTTTTGGTAGTAGTATTTGATTTTACTTATACCGTTATTTAAGCATCGCCCATCACTACTATAGTGTATGGTTGTGATGTTGCTTTTTGTAGAGTTTTAGGGTTTTACAAGGAGACTTCTTATAGATTATAGTTTTTTAAGTTATTATTTTTTTGGTAAATACAGATTTGCTCAATTGCCTTGGTAGTGGGAAATCTGTCTTGTGAGTGTTTTTGGATTCATAGTGATGCTTCAGACCCATGTCAAGAGACTCCGCCAAGAGTTGGAACTCATGAAAATCCAGATCATGTTTCTCCAATAGTTTTATCACAATGGAAGGAAAGTTCCCTATGATTTTCCCACAGCGCCACCACGGCAACACCAACAACAACAAAAAAAAAAAAGTTTAGGTAGCTCACATGTAACGTTGCCCGCCAACTGGATGTATTCTTGCATACCTTCAACCCCTTACGATGCTCATGCCCTTTATCGACAACATCAACAACAAGAAGAATGTTATGACTCTAAGCTTACTAAATTGATTGAATACGAGCAAAGCCAAGCTTACAATGACTCCATAGAAGCTTTTGAATCTAGGTAATAATTTGTAGCTTTTCTACTCAGTAATTTTCCTTTCGAATGGTAAATCACTAGTGCCCCTCCCCAACATTTATATTCTATTATGCTCTCAAGGTTTCTGAAAGGCCATGCTAATTGTGAAAGTCCTAGGTTTAAGGTTAAATATTTATCTCCATACTCTCTTCTTAAACTTCTTCAACAACATAAATCTTCTCCTTAGATTTTTTCAGATCTTTACCCCAAAATAAACATATGGCATATAACAAGGGTGTGATATTGATTTGTTGTGTGTATTTTGAACTATCTTCTTTTATAAATTTATCATTTATGTGAAAGGAAGGTTGTGATGGCCTTGGAATTTTCCCTGCACACACTATAAGGTGAAATGACACCCATTCAGTTCACATTCCAAATTGCATGGTTGTACAATCAAGGGTCACTACCATGGTCATGTGTTATGTGCTGGACACTACTGTCGTTGCAATCCTTTTGTAAACATTTTTCCTAGCCTGTTTCCTGATCAACATTTTATGTTTCTGTCTGCTTGATGAATTCATTTTACTGTTTACGAAAAAATATTAGTCACATATATAGTGACATTAAATCCAAATATGTGGACACTTTAGTAGTGGGTTCTTCTTAAGATTTGCTTAAAGAGGTGAAGGTTGAGAAAACTAATCAACATTAAGATAAACAGTAGAAAATCAACATTAGAGAAAGATGTTTAATGGCTAGTCAACTATCCCATAGACTAACTTTCAATATTATGAAGATTAAGATAAATAGTAAAAAATCAACATTAGAGAAAGATGTTTAATGGCTAATCAACTATCCCATAGACTAACTTTCAATATTGTGAACATTAAAAACCTTCTATTCTATATTTTTTGTAAGGACCTCATGGTAATCACAATAGGAGGATGAGCTTAATGTGTGTACACATGGGGAGAGACCATGCTTTAGGGTAGAGAAGATGCTAAACTAGCAATTGTACTTTAATGTACAATGGGCACATCTATAGCCATGTGTAAATGAGTGAAATTTTATTTTAGTGTAAAGTATATTGATAGGATTTAGTGAATTTGAAATGACTATTTATCATTTATACACTTAATAGGTATCAATTTTAGAACATCATGAAAATCATTCATTTATTTTAAAGACATAGAGCATTTGTTGATTATTTCAATGGATTAGTCAATCATCGCCAATCGACATTGTACATAAGTGGTCCTCCTTTTTCTTTTGTAGTCCCTCATACACACTATTATTGCTGCACATTAAGTGTTGCTATGTAAAATTTTGGCATGACACGTGCTATTTTAATATTCAAGAAGCATTTCTTGATCATACATGAGTAGCCCTTTATAACATCAAATCGCCTGAGTGGCTCAAATTTCATGTTGAACATATTGTGTGAGATGGTGTATCATGCACTCCAAGATCTATGGAATGCACTCCAATCTCTAAATAATAAATATAAACATTACATATTTGGGAATTTGAGCCACTTAAGGTTAATATACTTTCTAATAATTATATTTTCTACCTTTAAAACCACAAGAGAACCAAAACTAAAACTAAAATTATTTCAACTATGGCCACAAAAGAACCATCTTTTCAAGAATTAAAGAAAACATGGCTCGGGATATTTCTAGTTTTGATTTTAAGATAAATCGGGAAGGCCCCGAACCCATTACAAAGAATTCATTGAGGTAGAAGAGAGGAGTCTCACAAAGAGTGAGACAAAAAAAAAAAAAAGAAGCAAAGAAGGACAAGACTCGCCAGTGGTGAAACTAGAAAGAACAACAAACAAAACAAGTCTCCCAAGAATAAAGACAAGAATCACCAACGAAGAAGAGAACAAATCAGACCAACAATGCTTTTGACCAGAACTTGGAACCGGAAACAAGTTTTTGGAAGGACCCAAAAACACCAACAAAGACAATCAAGGAAGTTTGTAACATTCATAATGGAGTCTTTGCTCCCAAACACCAAACTTGGAGCAAATATTAACACTTTAGGTAACTCCAAACCAACTTTAATATAAACACAAAATATAGCAAAAATAAAACTTGTTCTAGCTTTTGTGACATTGTCAATAGTAAAAAATTGACCAATAGCATCAACTATATCACAAATGATAATTTAATCCTAGAACTCCAAGGGGAGCTTTGGGAGACAAACCCAAACAAGAACCAAGTTAGTCTTGGTAGCATAAAACCAACATACCAATTTTGAATGTAAAGAAAGGATTTACCCAAAAACTAGGGTCCACCCAATAGAACATGAGAGTAGTCCATAGTGGAGTTGAATGAGAATAGAAGGAATCCATTCCTCAAAACCTTCATGCTCAAAAAGTCAAAATCACAATAGCAATCAAATGCCCAATAGTGAATAATATCTATGCTCAATCTCTAACCCAAGAATCTTCCAATGAGAGCATGTTGAAGGCCAATAGAAGCTTTATCCACCCACTCATTAGGCAGAACACAAAGAAGAGGAGATTGAGGAACCATATCAGAGGAGACCTCCTCAACACTACACTCTAGTTTATTGCAAGGGGAGATCACACACCCTTATTAATAATAGGAATGGGCGCTTCTACTTGAGAAGGCAATATGGAACAAAGGTCCTGATTGGGACAGAGAGAGGGCACAAACTCCACTTCACACATGTCAGTAGTAGAAGGCATCGACCAAGAAGATGAGGCAAGAAGATCTATCTTCAAACCCACCTCAAGCAAAAGATTATTGGGAGGGGGTAGAAGAAATCCCCTCTTGAAAGATAACCTATTCTCAACTAGAGTAGTCCCAATAGACCCCAACCACAAAACACCATTCTTATAAAAAATTGAATGTTTGGTATCTAGCCACATAGTCAGAAGAGGAACATCTTCATTGAAATCCACCAAATCTCTTGCAAAAGACACAAACCTCACATGCTGATTTGCAAGATGGGCCTCCAAAATAATATCAAGCATAGACTCTTCCTCCTCCTCACCTAAAGAGATCCCCCAAGAGCAAAACTCCTCAACAGAGCCACCTCACACATCAACCTCATTGACAAGGCCAACATAGGAGCACAAGTTTGCAACAATTCCCGAAGCTTTTAGATGAGCCTCAAGGAGGATATCAAGGTAGGATTCTTTCTCCTCCTCACTAGAAGAGGTCTCCCAAAACACCCGATCAACCTCTACAATGTCAACAACAAAACATAAGCCATTAATAGGGAATGAAGCAACAAATAAAGCCCTAGTTTCTTCCACGTCATCACTATCTCCATCTACCACCCCACCATCACCATCCCCTACACATTTGTTGCAGCCAAAGCCTGCACCCACTAGGGTTTTCATCGCTAAGTTAGTTAAGGAGGATACTTCTAGTTAACAAGGAAAAAACAAAAGCAAATAAAAGAAAACAATATTCTAAAGAAAAAAAAAAGAAAACCAAATATAAAATGTAGATGCTACACAATCTTGTTTTATGTAACATTTATAACTTTTCCTACTTTGCATTTGTGTCACATTTAATCAAGTAAACATGTTCCCTTATATTAATAGTAAGAAGTATTGTTTGATCCACCACCTCCATAGCCATATTCCTTGAACATGAAAAGAAGGTAGCGAATCAACTGATAATAGATGAAACCATCAATAATGATAACTTAATTATTACAATATGTCTGAACCTTTATAAAATACAATAGATATATGATTGAATAAAAAAAAACATTCCACAAAATCATTTACCTCATTATCTAATCTTGTTCATAACTCCATGTGATTAAGAGAGATTTTTCATTTAGAAGTTCGCCCTGATTTTTTCTTTCCCATTTAAATAAATAATGTGGACGGCAATATAGATGAAGGTGGTTAATGTAATGCTGAAAATGAAACGCTTTTGCACAATAGACACACCAGAATCAAGATTAGAAGCACACATGCATACAAAACTAAATCTAAAATGCAAATTCATACGTTAAGCAACAAAGAACATGGGAAAGTAAAAACGTAATTAAAACTGAAACAATCTCACCAATTCCAAATGTCTTTCCATGAATTATCTCGATTGCCCTTCTCCATTTTGCTTGTGTAGTATAATTGCCCTCAGATTTTCAAGTTCGTGCAAGTATAGCTTAAGATAGTGATTAGCAAAATATCGAAGATTCAAGACAAAAGTGCTCTCCAAAGTTATCAAATTCGCGAGAGAGATTGGAATGAAGAATGACAAATCAATTTATAGAAAATTGATTATTCGAACGACATGCCAAGATTGAAAGATCAACGGACGATTGAGATTGAGAGATTAGACATGCATTCAGATAACTGACAGTAATGACATGAGTGATTCGAATTAGAAATAGAATTAAAGATTAAATAAATGATTTAATCTTCAGTTCGGCATTCGAAAACATAAGAAATATCTTTGCATGACAAAGATAAAGATTGATTAAAGCAACTCTTTGTTCGAATGCACGCACAACATTTAATTAATTAAATAAGACTATTTAATTAATATGCATGTGCACGCAAATGAGTTAGAACTGGACGATTGAATGGTTAGATGAGGAGATTACTCGAGAATGCCACTCAGACATCGAATCAATAGTTAACTGAACGATTAAAATAGATGTCGAGTTGAGTAAAAGTGAATATTTAGATAACTCACATAATTATCTAAAATATAGAAGAATGCGTTAAAATAGAATTAATGAATTAAATAATTCATTTAATTCAAGACTCGATATTTGAGGAATAATTAAATAAATAATATTTATTTAATTAAGTGATGAAGGGGATTTTAAATGAATAATTAAATAAATAATGACTTTATTTAATTATAGTTGAAATGCGATAAAGAATAAATTAAATAAGAATTTATTTAATTTGACAAGACGGATAAGGTTAATTAGTAAGATAATTAAATAACAAGCGTTTATTTAATTAATTAGATAGAATAAAGACAATGTGAATTAATTAAATAATTAAGATTATTTAATTAATAGAAGAATTAATAGAAGATGAATTAATTAAATAATTAAGATTATTTAATCAAGACCATGAATTATAAGAATTATGAAGAATATAGAAGCCTCAGGCTAAAAACCAGATTTCGGTGTCTACATTTGCCCCTCTTTAATATAATGTCATTTCGGCATTGTGTCAAAGAAAAATCAATGAAAATATGCCCCAGTCAAGCTCCGGATTAGAACAGGTGAAGGTATGCCCCCTCGGGAAAATTGACAAATTTTTGAAAGGTTCAGAAAAATTTGGAAATGCGCCCGATTAGCCCAGTAGATAGGCAGAAATGTAATGCAGTTGACGGAATTGGGTTTGGAAATGGGAGGGATGGGTACGGGATAATAGAAAATGGAAGTTTACATGGCCAGAAGGAAGGAAATGCCACCTAAGCTCTAGGTATATATTGGGATTGGGGTGAAAAACTATTCATTTGCACCCACCCAGCTTAGAGATTTGAAAAGTTTGCTCTGACTTTCAGCGAGGATGTCTCCAGTTCCAGCCACCCATCATCGTGCGTACAGGATCAGGACGTTCCAGAGACCAGCCGGCGCGGACCCCCCGGTATGTACCTAAAACTTGTCTTTTGAAAAATTTTAAGTTTCGTGCATTTTAAGGTATTTATTGCATTTTTAGTTGTGCGTGTCATTTTAATTTGCACCGCATCTGTATGTGTGAACGACGCATCTGCTTGCGAAAAGCCGCATTTGCATTTTAACGCCGACCATTTAGGCTTAGTTTAGAAAATAACCGCATGTGTTTTTTGTGTTACGCATTTGATATTTATGATGTGCATTTGAAATTTAGCTATGCATGTGCATTTTATGATACGCATTTGTTTATTCTGATACGCATTTGAAGTTTTGAACCGCATTTGCATGTTTAGCGATGCATTAGAATATTTAGACACGCATTTGCCATTTTGAACCGCAAATGTCATTTTTAGCACGCATTTGATAATAATTAACCGCATTTGATTAATAATGACACACTTGTAATTAGTGGACCGCATTTGTAGAAAAGCGACGCATGTGTTAAAAAAGTGACACATCTGCAAAATAACGATGCATTTGCATTTTATGTCAAAACATTCATTTTTCACTAGGGTAGATGATTCAGGCTGACATGAGGCATGTTGTTGCAGGTTGTTCTTGACCCTATCTACACACATGAGTCGAGACCCACAACGTTTCGATTCAGAGACAGCTTACGGCCGGCCGAGCGACGGACTTTATGGCATTTGGGTTTGTTGCACGTGACCGATATGCCCCAGATTAGGGCAAATCGGGGTTTATTGACAGCACTTTGCGAGCGGTGGCACTCGGAGACATCGTCGTTCCATCTTCCGACTGGAGAGGCTACAGTGACTTTGGAGGACGTGTATAGGATTCTGAGACTGCCTATTAGAGGCACACGGGTAGTCTATGATACCCAGAGGGGTATAGCCGAGATGTGCAGATACTACCCCCACGCTGACGTTAGACAGCTAGGGGTGGACAACTATGAGATCAGATGGCGGGTTTTGGCCCAGAGGTATAGACAGTTAGACTGTCTAGTGGCGACACTGATAGGTGGTATTGTATTGCCTGACCGCCGAGGTCATGGATTTCCTGTGGGATGGGGTGAGATGCTAGTGGGCATGCTAGAGCGCTGAGTTGTATATGCTTGGGGTTCATGTGTGCTGGGGATGCTATACTTCCACCTTCATGACATTGCCTATAGAGAGGCACAGTCGATGAGCTGCGGCACCACGCTCCTGATGGTATGGGCGTGGGAGCATATTGCCATTTTGTCGACAGACACAGTATTTGGTGGGACGGACCGTGTCCCATATGCACATCATAGAGCGACAGTTGTAGGACCGGGTCCTGAGGCAGTTTGGAGAGGTATAGGATGTACCTCGAGGGAGAGCCGAGTTTGCCAGGTCGTCACAAGAGGTCATATTATGGGGGCCAGAGATTCCAGTCACCACTGCAGAGGCGGATATTAATGGATTATAGGCACAGGTATGGGGATGGAGGGGTGGACCAGCAGATCCAGGGATGACTCTAGCTTATGAGCAGTGGTGGGCATTACACAGGCTGACTCCTTTGACAGATCCAGGGATGACTCTAGCTTATGAGCAGTGGTGGGCATTACACAGGCCGACTCCTTTGACAGATCCAGGGCAGCCAGCACCAGTAGAGCGGCGTGTTAGAGGTCCCAGAGGCAGATGCGGCAGAGGAGGTGGTCGAGGAGGCGGAGGTGATGGTGGGGATGATGGCAGAGGTGGCCGACGCGGAGGTAGGAGAGGGAGGCATGGTCGACGAGGACGAGGAGCAGCCTTGTCACCGATCCGTGAGGAGAGGGGAGGAGAGGAGGATGTGGCCATGCTAGATGTGGCCAGAGGTGGCGAGGAGGAGCAGCCAGCTGAGGCAGTTATTCCAGACATCCCTGACATCCCAGCAGAGGCAGAGGTAGGTGCCGAGGAGGCAGTTGCAGAGGAGGTCGTTGGAGAGGAGGCAGTTGGAGAGGAGGTAGAGATTGATGCCCTTGGATTGCTAGGTGCCTACCAGGAGGATGATGAGGAGGAGGATGATCACGAGAGAGAGATCAGGGATCATATTCTGGAGGAGATGGACGAGGAGGAGGATGGGCGAGATAGGGTCCGTCAGGATGAGACAGAGGCAGAGGTGCCCGACACTGATATATTACGAGCCCAGGTTGCCTCCTTGGAGGAGCAGATGAGGGTGTTGATGGCAGAGAGAGATGCCTACAGGGTGGAGAGAGACAGAGCCTTGTTGGAGAGAGATCAGGCTGTAGCCCGACGGCAGGAGACTGAGCAGAGATTCACAGAGCTCAGGTCATTATGTACAGGACCATCAGCAGCATTTGCCAGAGAGTTGGTCAGAGCCGGCGAGAGGGAGAGATATTACCGAGACTTGTATGAGGCAGAGGTTCCCATAGAGAGACGGGCTCCCAGTTTTTCAGCAGCACAGAGCAGCAGGTCCCAGACCAGGACCCACACACGGACAGTGAGTACAGAGGGAGTGGACCAGCCACGCAGAGTAGGGCCCTACGACAGACCTCCCACAGCTTCGAGATCAGCAGGTTCCCAGCATCAGTCTCCTACACACTCCCGACATGATGGCAGTGGTAGTTCAGGATAGAGATACAGTTTCAGGATAGAGATACAGTTTTGAGGTCCATTTGAGACATTGTATTTTGATCCGATAGCCTACGGGCTTCCATGTATTTATGATACATTATGACATTGTGATGTGACACATTTGAGCTATGTATATATATGATTTTGGCGGCGATTCTTATGATATGCATTGCCTATTTATTGATTATGCAGTCTTGATTTATACGTGTGATGTTTATATGATATGCCTATGTGATGGATGGTTGTATGTACTTTATGTTGTTTATGCAACTAATGCGATAATGTTGATTCTATGTGACATATGATTCTATATGATTATGAGATGCAATGTGATGTTATATGTATAATGACATGGGATGTTATATAAATGTAATGTGATGCATGTATTTACAGTTTATTGCTTATGATATGCAATGTTAAATGATGTTTATTGTCTATTATGCCTATATATATGTATGTTCCTAACATGTATGTTGATGCAAGATGATGTGTACCATTTTTGTGTCACAGGACTTCATCATAATGCAAGAAAGAAGAATCGTTAGTGCGGAATAGAAGATCGACAAAGAATGAAATGACAGAAGATAAATGTTAGTGTTAGGAATCTTCGATATTTTACTGTATCACAAAAGGTATTGCACTTTATCATCATTGGGTGGGACTAATACAAATGGAGAAAAACACCATGATATGACATAGATCAAGGTGTGCAAGGTCATCCACTTGCTAATAACAGACAGTCGCAGACAAGGATTGTCACTAACTCATACTAAGGGCACAAGTTGCCCCAGTCTTTTTGTCAGGACAAACCACAGACAACAAACAAAAGAAAAGATGGGTCATGATACGTCATTGCTCCTCTAAATCCTTCATGGGACATCCTTGAGGAAACTAGTAACATGACTCAAAATCAAATTGAAAAGACAGTCAACAGACAGCAGTCAAAGAAAATAGAATTCCGATACGTCGTTGCTTCTCTAAATCCTCCATGGGACATCCTTGAGAAAGCTAGTAACATGAATCCCAGTCATCAATTCAAGATAAATGATAAGATAAATAAGCCATAAAGTCAATAAGCCAATGAAAATATTTGCCAAAACATGATTTTCTTGTTTGATTTTTTGATTGGTAGAGAGACCGATTGATAGAGCCTGATTGCAGGAGATACACATACCGGATAAGACTGTGAGTCTGGTTTCGATGTTATGACTATCTGTATAAGGCATGACAAAGCTTGGTTTCAGAAAAACATGTATCGTATAAGACGTTGAGTCAGATGCCTTTGATGTGATAACCTGTGTAAGGCTATGCTTGACCCTGTCGATTATGCAGGAAGGACGCATCCTGAATAAGACATAGGTTAACTGTTTTGATAACATCTGTTTCCAAGAAAGACACATCTTGTAGCAGACGGTTGGTTGATCTGTTTGAATTGTTCTGTTTGGCAAGTTGTTTGATATGACTCAGAGACATTGCTGACTTGTTCACCAGAGTAATGCATGACTTGATATGACGCGTTGACAATTAACTGTGTGTGATGACAAACCCTAAAGGACTGACCTAGTGCGGCCTCGGGGGCTCATCGTGTGATGGCCTTTCCTACGTTGTACACGCAGAGACCTCGTAGTTTGACTTGACTGTGACCGACAAGACTGACTACAAATAGAAGACGTGTGTGAAAGTGAATGCGACGAACCCTAATGGACTGACCTAGTGCAGCCTCGGGGGCTCATCGTGTGATGTGCGTTGCCTACGTTGTACACGCAGAGACCTCGTAGTTCGACACTACCAATGACCTTGTCATATAGACATATGGATTGACTCAAGAATTTATACAGACAAACCTAACGGACTGACCTAATGCCTCGGGGGCACATCGGCAGATGGCCTTGCCTACGTCTAGTCGCAGAGGCAACGTAGTTCGACAAACGACAAAGACTGACAAGTGCGACTGACTCTGACTCTATTTTTGGATTTTTGAAATGTTTTGATGTTTTTGTCTTTTCTCAGGTCATTTTGCGATGTTCGTGGATTTTCCATGATGTTTCGTCTTCCACATAGCCAATGTAAGAACCAATATGACACATGTCAAGTTTTTGCCCCCAGTCGAGTATAAGACCAATTGATTATGAATAGGGTAGAAACGGGGGATATGAAATGCTCTTGATGTCAATCGTTCCGAGTTATGGGAAAGACTACCACTTATTATGAATGGTATATACAAGTGATGGACATGAAAGATACGGGATATGTACAGGGATATGAACTATGTACAGGGTAGCGGACTATGTATAGGGTGTGGGCTATGTACAGGGTAGATTAGAATAATAGTAGACAAAGGAGTAGGGTTGAGTACACATGGCGCCTGTTTGGTAGGTTTTCACCATGGTACCTATCCAAGGCGCCACCGAAGTGGTTTTCACTGTTGGACGAATGATTTGTCTTTACTATTTTCCATATTAACTAATTTTTTTTGTGTTATCAAAACGCCTGTTTGCCAGGTTTTCACCTTGATAACGATTTTTTTTTTATTTTCTGATTTTTTTTGTATTTTTGCTAAATAAGACAAAGGCTCCCAGAAGCTATGCGTAGAACTTCTTCAGATGCATACTATTGATTGGTGAGGACAATGGTTCGCCTTCGGGAGTAGAGAGTTGGTACGCTCCTGATCCAAAAGCTTCTGTAACAACATAAGGTCCCAACCAATTAGGTTCAAACTTTCCTGGTTTGTCTCTTTCTGTTTGATTCTTTGGGTTCTCCATTAAAACCAAGTCACCAATGTCAAAATTTCTGTTTAAAACCCTCCTGTTATAGCTACGACGAAGGTGGTTCTGATATGCTTGGAGATGGTCCAGTGCCTTCTGTCTACGCTCGTCCAGGAATTCTAACTCATGGAGTCTCGACACTTGGTACTCTTCATCATTAATGTGGCCCTTCAGTGATACCCTTAGGGATGGAATCTCGACCTCAATAGGTAAAAGGGCTTCAGATCCAAAGACAAGTGAATATGGGGTAACACTAGTGGGAGTACGGACACTTGTACGATAAGCCCATAAGGCATGGTTTAGCTGTAAATTCCAGTCACGACCAGCATCATTGACAGTCTTCTTGAGGATTCTAATGATGGTCTTGTTAGATGCCTCTGCTTGGTCGTTACCTTGGGGGTAGTATGGAGTGGAGAAGTGATGTTGGATATGAAATTGATCACACAAATGGCGGACTTCCTGGTTCTTAAATGGACGGCCGTTATCAGTGATTATGGACTGAGGGACACCATACCGACAAATGATATAGTTTAAGATAAATCTAGAAATCTGTGTGCAGGTAATGTATGTCATAGGAATGGCTTCTATCCACTTCGTAAAGTACTCAGTGGTAGTGATAATGAACTTGTGTCCATTAGATGAGGTGGGGTGGATCTTACCTATGAGGTCGAGTCCCCATTGGGCAAAAGGCCATGGTGACATGATAGGACAGAGCTCCTGTGCTAGGGCATGTATCAAATCTCCATGAACTTGGCATTGGCGACATTTTGTTACAAAGACATATGAGTCCTTTTCCATAGTAGGCCAATAATAACCCAGTCTCATAATCTTTTTGGCTAAGGTAGGACCGCTAGAATGGGAACCACATATACCCTCATGCACCCCATGCAAGGTTGCTTGTGCTTCAGTAGAATCAATACATCTCAGTAAGGTATTGTCTAAAGCGCGTCTATATAGGGTGTCTCCGACGATGGTGTATTTGGCTGTCTTGCGGAGGAATGTTCTACGTTGGTTGTTGGATAGGCCAATGGGTATGACTTCAGCATGAAGGTAATCATAAATTTCTTTGTACCAAGGGGAATCGGGACCAACGATGTCACACACCATCTCAGAATCTGGGATATCGTAGGCTGGGATCAAGAGCTGTTCTACCAAGAACTCAAACTTAGGCACGTTGTTAGGAATGTCAAGAAGTGATGCAATTGTAGCCATGGCGTCTGCTGCCCTGTTTAAAACATGAGGTATTTGATGAAATTCGACTTTGTCAAAGTACTCTTTAAAACTATCTTCCATGCGCTTGTATGGAGTAAGCTTCTCATCCTTAGTCTCATAATCATCATTTACCTGCCTGATTACTAGTTGAGAATCACCATATACCTGTAAAACCTTAATTTTCCACTTGACTGCCATGCGTAACCCTATCACTAGAGCTTCATACTCTGCCATGTTGTTAGTGCATGGGAATGCAATTCTAAATGACTTAGGGATGGAATCACCTTGTGGTGTGATAAACAATATCCCAGCCCCTGAACCATGATTTGTATGTGAACCATCAAAGTACAGTTTCCATGTTATGTTTGTGTCAAATGTGAATATGAACTCATCAGGAAAGTCTGCCACTAATGGGTGATCTGCCTGTATGGGTGCATAAGCTAACTGATCAGCAATGACCTGTCCTTTAATAGCCTTTCTCTCTACATACTGTATATCATACTCACTAAGTATCATGACCCACTTGGCCAGTCATCCTGTTAATGCTGCCTTACTAAGAAGATATTTCAGAGGATCTATTTTAGCAATCAACATTGTTTGATGGTTTAGCATGTAGTGTCGCAGTTTTTGGGTAGCAAATACTACTGCAAGACAGGCACGTTCAATGTTACTATAGTTGAGCTCATAACCAACCAAAGTCTGACTGATATAATAGACTGCCCTTTCATGACCTTCATCGTCATTCTGTGCAAGCAATGCTCTGAGTGATGAATGGGTTGCTGTGATATAAAGAATCAACGGCCTTCCTTCAACAGGTGGCATTAAGACAGGTGGTGTAAGTAAATATTCTTTAATTAGTTGAAAAGCCTCTTCACACCTAGGTGTCCATGCAAAGGGTACTCCTTTCTTAAGTAGATGTTGAAAAGGATGTGTCTTGTCTACTAGCTGCACTATAAATCTTCTGATAGATTGCAACCTTCCCTGTAATGTCCTTAGTTGACTGAGATTGTTGGGTGGTGGTCCATGATTGCTTTTCCTGGATCTACTTCAATGCCTCGTCTAGAAATGATATAACCTAACAGCTTTCCTGACTTGACTCCAAACACACATTTCTTTGGATTGAGTCTCACATTATACTTCTCTAGCCTCTGAAATACCTTGTCTAAAACCTGTAAATGTTGTGCCCTTGTCTTGGATTTTACAATAAGGTCATCGACATAATCCTCCATACAAGTGTGTACTAAATCATGAAAGATAGTGGTCATGGCACGTTGATAGGTTGCTCCTGCATTCTTGAGTCCGAAGGGCATAACATTCCAGCAATACGTTCCCCAAGGACAAGTGAAGGCTGTCTTAGGTTGATCTTCAGTGGCTATTCTGATCTGGTTATATCCTGAGAATCCATCCATAAGGGACAACATCTCATATCCTGCTGTCATGTCAACTATCATGTCTATATTAGGCAAAGGGAAGTCATCCTTAGGACAAGCTTTGTTGATATCTCTAAAATCAGTGTAGATGCGAATGCCCCCAGCTGGTTTGGTAACTGGTACAAGATTGGAAATCCAATCTGCATAGTCAATAGGTCTGATGAAACCAACGTCTAAGAGTTTCTTGAGTTCCGCCTTGACTAATAAAGCAATTTGTGGATGCATTTTTCTCAACTTCTGCTTTACTGGTTTAGCATCTGGTTGTAAAGGCAAGTGATGTAGAACAAGTTCAGGATCCAACCCAGGCATGTCGGCATATGACCAAGCAAAATTAATCTGTCTTTGTTCAAAGAAGTTGTGGAACTCTGATTTCTCTTGTGTTGTCAGTGACACTGCCAAATAAATCAATCGAGGATTCTCTTTTGTGCCTATGTTGACTTCTACTGATTCTTCCACGAGCATGGGTGACTTTTCCTGTGCAATGGGGAGAATGTTCAAACCTCCATCCTTAGGCGCCTCAGAGAGGTTTTCACCTTCGGATGCGTCCTTTCTTTTTACTTTTTCATGGTCTAGAGGTGCCTTGCGGTTTTCACCTAGAGACTCGTCCTTTTTATCTTGTTTATTCTTTTTCTCATTTTTGCGACTGGAGGGTTGAACAGATTCCCCAAAATATGCTTTATTGTCCAAGTCAATGGTAAAACCAGCTTTATGATCCCCATTAGGTATGCCTTCACGTAATCCCAGGAACTCAGCAATTGCTTCGTCGTTCTCAAAAGTGTCTAAGACAGGTATATCCTATTGATCCCAATCTATGAGTTGGGGATAAACTAAGGGCATGTCATCGTCGGAGTTATCAAAGTCTAATGGAGTCAAGGTAAAAATTGAATTATTCATGTGGTCACAAAAGTCTTGTACCAAGTCCTTTTTGCTCTTGGGTTTGGGTCTAGGTGGATAAATAGGTGGGCCTAATGCCAAGGTTTGACAATCAGAAAGAGGTGGCGCAGGTTGCCAAGAGGTAGGATCAAGTGATTCCCAATAGTAGTGTTTAAACCACTCCTCTTTTGTCATTTTCTTTGGTGGACAGGAATTTAAAGGATTTGGTGAGGAACTTAACAGCAAGTCAAGTTCTCCAAATAACTTGTCAAGGTCCATGGAAGAAGTAGAGGATAAGGAATCCCACTCATAATCATTAGAGTCAGGAGAGTTACAATGATTTTGGTCTATTGGTTCGTGAGATGTCTTAATGTCTTCTGAAGCACGTACTTCCTCAAGTAAGGGTAATGGAGTACTAGGAACGCCAATCTGAATCGGTTGAAACCCTAGCCCTACTCCTTTTGGCCACTGAGAAACAAATATTGGTTCAATTCTGCCATCTTGGTTTAAACCTAAACCACTCTGTCCATCATATCCTTTGCTTTGCATGATTTTGAAACCCTTTCCATATAGTCTTGTAGGAATATGAGCAAGTAAAAGGGGTTGTTGATTATCTTCCTTATACAGCCAGGAAGTAACATCTTCTGTATCTATAGCCTCTTTGCTTAATTCACCCCATTTAGTGAAAGTTGTTGTGGGGGGAACATGTATAGTGATTATAGACTGTCCCCTACCTGTTGTAGGCAAACCATATGACTTAGGAGGGACCAAGTGGCTAACACAATAGGAAGTCTTCATATAATACTCTCCACAACCCTTGTCTTGGATCTCAACCCTAGGAGTAGTGGGAAGTGAAGGTGCAATAGATGTTCGAGTGAGCATGGACGGGTCAACATAAGAAGATGGATTAGACGATGAGGCCTCTTGGTTGACTGGCACTTGATATTGAGGGATGTCCTTTAGGTTAGTGCAATACTGAAAAGGATCAGGATCACCATCGATAGTTATTTCGGTGCCATTGTAAGGGAATTTAAGGCACTGATGATATGTGGAAGGGACTGCCTTGATGGCATGAATCCATGGTCTACCTAGCAAAAGGTTATAAGGGAGGGTGAGATCCAAGACTTGGAACTTTGTCTCCATTACCGCAGGACCAATTCTAATAGGAAGTGTTACCACCCCTTTTGATTTTCTTTCTTCATCATCATAAGCCTTAATGACAATACTCTTGGTGATGTCCACGCATGCTTCTGAAATACCTAATGCCTTAATTAGTTTTAAAGTGCATAGATTTAACCCTACTCCTCCGTCTACCAAAACTCGTCTAACTTTGGTGTCATCAACAAGGACTTCTAGATGTAAAGGGTCATTGTGGTTTGTCTTATCTGTGGCATAGTCTTGTTCAGAAAACGTGGCATGATGATTATTGGTAAAGTAGCCCACCATCTCCTGGAAACAATTGACATCAAGGTCATTAGGGACCGTGGTGTTCTGTAAAGCCTTATCGAGGATAGACCGATGCTCGGGGGAGATACACAACAATTCCAAGATTGAAATTTGGGCTGGGGTCTTCCCCAACTGGTCAAGTAGGTTATATTGTAACTTGGAAGGTTGTGATGCTTGCTATGATGGAGGACCTTGGATAACAAACTTAGTACGACAAGTATTGACCGCACATTCCGGATTAGCCTTGATAGTAATGGTATTGATGTTGTCATTGGCGGCGCGAAGGCAATGAATTATTTTGCCACTATCATAGTCATGTTTTATATTCGCATAATTGGCTGACATATTGGTCTTAGTACTCGAACTGGGGACAGTTCCTTTCCCATGGTCATGTAGTGGGTCTGAAAAGACTTGATGATCAGTGTTCGATGTCTTTTGTTTTTGTCCACTAACTTCAATGATTCTCTTGTCAACAAGATCCTGTATGATGTTCTTCAGTTGTCGACAGTTTTGTAGGTTATGCCCCTTTGTTCTATGATAATCACAGAAGGCATTGTCATCCCACCAAGTTGGTTTGAACTGTCCTGGATCGTATTGTCTTGGTTCCTGCAGTTGTATGAGGTTGTGTTGTAACAGTTGTTTGAACACCGACTCAATGGGTTCCCCTAAGGGAGTGAACTCACGTTTCTGGAATCTCCTTGGTGGTGGACGTTGAGTGTTTTGGACCACATTGGGAGGTTGATTGACAGCATTAAGCGTGTTAGCAAAGTTATGAGGCCCTTTTAATGTGAGGAGGGTTCCTGCTTGTAATGTTTTAGCATCAACCACCCCATCATTGGTGACATTTTTGTTGTGAGACCAGAATCTGTTTCTGTCGGTGGGAGTGTTTTGTATGACCGTGTTTCGATTGGGTGTTGTCATCTTGAGTTCACCCTTTTCAATGAGATCCTTCTCTATTATCACCCCCTTTTCCACTAGTTCAAAAAAGATATGCAGCAATGTACCCTTAAGTTACTCCTGAGTTTTGGATGAAGGTTTTCTTGAAACATTGTAACCTTTTGTTTTTCAGGTATCTCGACAGGACATCTACTAGCAATAGTTCTCCATCTCTGGAAGAAAGCAATGAATGTTTCACCTTCGTCTTGTGTTGTGTGGCACAAGGTTGCTATATTTATCTCATGGTCAATGTGGAAGGAGAATTGCTCCACAAATTTCTTGACTAGTTCTCCCCATGATCTAATGCCAGAATCTAGACCCGAAAACCATTCTAGTGCAACCCCTACAAGACTTCGTGGAAATAGCCTCATAAGGTATGTGGGGTCGTAAGCGACATCAATGCATATGGTAGAAAATTCCCTGATATGTTCTACTGGATTGCGTTTGCCATTGTACTTAGGAAGATTTGGTATGACATATCCGTGAGGGAAAGGTGTCATGTACAATGATCTATCAAAAGGGAATGGGCATATGTCCTTTGGTGAAAATGATTTCTTAGTTGACACTGACATGTTATCCATTTGCGTTTGTAATGCCTGCATTTGTGTTTGTAGGACGTCAACTTGAGTCAAAGATGTGCTAGAAGGATTATGCGGATCCATATATGTATTCTGAAATCCAAAGTCTCGTGATGGGTTTTGATTGAACGTTGGCATCTGAGGTGGATTTGGATTCAGAATGTTGGTAAATGTATTCTAGTTTGGAATCGGCATAGATTGATGTTGTCCTGGATTCTGTGTAGATGGATTCCGAGTACCACTCTGTACAAAGGGATTCTGATTCGGAACCGATGTGAAGTAGTTTTGGCCTAGAATCTGGGTAGACGGATTCTGACTACCAATCTGTGAAAAGGGATTCTGATTCGAAACCGATGTAAATTGGTTTTGACTACTAGTCTGGAGAAGGGGATTTTGATTGCCATATTGGAAGGAGGGAATGCCCCCTGTTTGTGTAATCCTTGGTATGGTACTAGTGACCTGATCACTAGGTATGGCCATTGACTGTGGCAAGGTACCCATAATGCTAGCAGTAGGTGTGGTTGTTGATTGCGCACTAGTGATACCGACATAAGATGTATGGGCTGATGTTTTAGGTCTTTTACTCCCAATAAGAGGACCAGTGGGAGTAGATGAGGATGTCCCTGTAGTGAAATTAAATCCTGATGTCATGCTAGGTATACCAAATGGGGACGTATGGACTGTTGTACTCTGTGTAGACGTGCTAGATGGCATAGTCGTGCTGACTTGAGGTATAGTAGTACTAGCAGTCATGGTATGTGTCCCTTGTGTAGGTTGAGTTTGTAAGGTGCTAATGTCAAATCCTGGAGGTAAGGTAGCACCTTCAGCTAGCAGTTTTCCTAAGAAGCGTTGACGATCGTTTGCTAGGTACTCATCTACAAAAGAGGCAAATTCAGGGTCCTGTGCGGCAGCCTCTATGTCTTTTGTTGTAACATGTCCTTGAGTGTTTCTAGTGGTGAATTTGTCTAATAGAGTCTTATGAGGTCTTGAAGAAAATGGGTTGATGAACTCGCTTGGGTTCGACATGTTTTCTCTCTCTCTTCTCTTAGACCTAGTTTCAACCATGTAAGACAAGCTCAATATGCAGGAAATGCAAAACTATAGCTAGAAACTGTATGACTCTATTCTATGTTTTTGGGGTTTTCTTATGCAAAATAAGGGATGTCCTATGATGACACTAGTCTAGACCCTAAAGGTGCAAAAAGTCTAAGTGAGACCCTAAAATGATCAATTCTATAAACCCAAGGTGAAGGGACCAACTACCTAAAGTCAAACCAAGGTGTCAATTTAGATAAGTCAAGGAACCAATGTAGGACAAAGATCAAAGACAAGTTGAGTTGCCTAACTAGACTGATGAGCTAGGACAACTCTCTGTAGGACAAAGTATATGATGATAAGACTAGGTTCAATGGCAGACTTCGTTGACACTATGACCTTTCTAGAGTAGAGATGGTGGACTACTCCTAAAGTTTGTAAATGTGACCTCTCTAAAAGTCTAATGCAAAGTAATATGATCCCTAAGATGAAGGTAAACTCTGACTGAAGACAACTATGGTAATGACTAAATGAACCTAAAGGATGCAAAATTGAGCAAATCGTTTCAGGTTTCTATTTTCGAAGAATGTTTGTATGAAGACCACTGAAACTGGTAGAAACCTGCTAACTGGACAGTGACAGTGAATTTTGGTTTTTCTGGTAATCAGACAGATGCGTTTCAATTTTAACAGTTGCGGTTCAAACTGACAGATGCGACTCAAAATTACCAGATGCGACTCAAGCTGACAGATGCGACTCAGAATATAACGCATGCGATGTTTCTAAAACAGATGCGAGCCAAAATCACAGATGCGACTCACAAATTATAGATGCGACTCAAAACTTACAGATGCGACTCAAAATTAATAGATGCGACTCTAAAAATCAGATGCGTGTTTCTGGTGAACAATTGCAACTCTCTGTGAATTTTCAGTGACATGAAATTTAAACTGACTCTGTTTTCCGTGATCAAATTCTGACAATCAAAGACAATCGTAAGACAAAGTGTTTTCAGTTTCAATTTTGGACTCAAAGAACGTTTAAAGTGATAACAGACAAGCACATCCTAATAGGCCAAAGGCCTAGGGTTTGTATACTTGGTATAGCCCACCAGTTATACCCCGGATTGGTGATGAACACCTTTCCTTCTCGAGAGCGGATGGCTTAGGAATTTGGTGGCATTGGCTCCCCTCCACGGCTCATTAACGTCTTTCGAGCACACCAATTCTAAATTCTTTGGGCAATGACCTCCCAAGAACCGCTATCTCTACTCAAGGGGATGAGTAGTGAGTAATTTTCGGGCATGATACTATACCCTACACTAATACCAAGCAACGGCCAAAAATAGGTTGGTCTCTACAATAAAGGGTATTTAATTCGGGCATTCCGTTCATGGGGTGTGATCCATACGGTGCGAGTCCCCTTTCGGATCCATCTCGTCGGAACCACACTCGTGATTCTTGGGGTTTCCCCAAGAACCCACTTTTGTATACCGGCTGGAAGTCCCTCGGGTTCAGGGTGCTACCGGTCTGAGTCGTTCTGGGGTGAGTACTTTTTCCCACCAGAACAGACCCAAGTTCTAGAGTTGGTAACCGTTTCTCTTACACCTAGGATCGCACAGATGCGCAAGGGGAGAGGATACTTCGGTGTACCAAATCGTAAGGGTGACCAAACTTGTGCTTTCACACCAAACACAGTAGACACTTGTTAATTTTAACCCAAATGAAAGATTGGCTACGCTACCAAACAATCTGTTTCAAAATTTAACTAGGGTCTTCGACAAGCGTCCTGTAGAAGATATCATTAGTAATTTTCAATATTGTCTTCGTCAATCGTCCTGCAAAAGGTTGTTAACTCCAAATGGCCACACGCTAAAAATCAAATATCAGTAACACGAAAATCAATTGAAAATTCCAGATTGCCGAAAGCAGAAATAAAATTTTTACCAGTCAATTGCGTCGTTCCGTTACCAGTCAGATGCGTCGTTTCTTTTTCAGTTATAGCTCGGGATATCACTTGCGATTCAAGAATTTCCAGATGCGTCGTTTCTATGTCAGATGCGGTTCATAAATTCAATTGCAATTCAAAAACTTCACATGCGGTACCGGGAAATCAATTGCGGTGTAGAAACTTCACATGCGGTTCGGAAAATCAATTGCGGTGCAGAAACTTCACATGCGTCGTTCCGTACGAAAAATCTGCAAAATCAAAAATTAAAAGATCTACGGATTCGCGAAGCTGGTGTCTTCACGTTGGGTTCACCAAAATGTAACGCTGAAAATGAAACGCTTTTGCACAATAGACACACCAGAATCAAGATTAGAAGCACACATGCATACAAAACTAAATCTAAAATGCAAATTCATACGTTAAGCAACAAAGAACATGGGAAAGTAAAAACGTAATTAAAACTGAAACAATCTCACCAATTCCAAACGTATTTCCATGAATTATCTCGATTGCCCTTCTCCATTTTGCTTGTGTAGTATAATTGCCCTCAGATTTTCAAGTTCGTGCAAGTATAGCTTAAGATAGTGATTAGCAAAATATCAAAGATTCAAGACAAAAGTGCTCTCCAAAGTTATCAAATTCGTGAGAGAGATTGGAACGAAGAATGACAAATCAATTTATAGAAAATTGATTATTCGAACGACAGGCCAAGATTGAAAGATCAACGGACGATTGAGATTGAGAGATTAGACATGCATTCAGATAACTGACAGTAATGACATGAGTGATTCGAATTATAAATAGAATTAAAGATTAAATAAATGATTTAATCTTCAGTTCGGCATTCGAAAACATAAGAAATATCTTTGCATGACAAAGATAAAGATTGATTAAAGCAACTCTCTGTTCGAACGCACGCACAACATTTAATTAATTAAATAAGACTATTTAATTAATATGCATGTGCACGCAAATGAGTTAGAACTGGACGATTGAATGGTTAGACGAGGAGATTACTCGAGAATGCCACTCAGACATCGAATCAATAGTAAACTGAATGATTAAAATAGATGTCGAGTTGAGTAAAAGTGAATATTTAGATAACTCACATAATTATCTAAAATATAGAAGAATGCGTTAAAATAGAACATATCAGGGAATTTTCTACCATATGCATTGATGTCGCTTACGACCCCACATACCTTATGAGGCTATTTCCACGAAGTCTTGTAGGGGTTGCACTAGAATGGTTTTCGGGTCTAGATTCTGGCATTAGATCATGGGGAGAACTAGTCGAGAAGTTTGTGGAGCAATTCTCCTTCCACATTGACCATGAGATAAATATAGCAACCTTGTGCCACACAACACAAGACGAAGGTGAAACATTCATTGCTTTCTTCCAGAGATGGAGAACTATTGCTAGTAGATGTCCTGTTGAGATACCTGAAAAATAAAAGGTTACAATGTTTCAAGAAAACCTTCATCCAAAACTCAGGAGTAACTTAAGGGTACATTGCTGCATATCTTTTTCGGAACTAGTGGAAAAGGGGGTCATAATAGAGAAGGATCTCATTGAAAAGGGTGAACTCAAGATGACAACACCCAATCGAAACACAGTCGTACAAAATGCCCCCACCGACAGAAACAGATTCTGGTCTCGCAACAAAAATGTCACCAATGATGGGGTGGTTGATGCTAAAACATTACAAGCAGGACCCCTCCTCACATTAAAAGGGCCTCATAACTTTGCTAACACGCTTAATGCTGTCAATCAACCTCCCAACGTGGTCCAAAACACTCAACGTCCACCACCAAGGAGATTCCAGAAACGTGAGTTCACTCCCTTAGGGGAACCCATTGAGTCGGTGTTCAAACAACTGTTACAACACAACCTCATACAACTGCAGGAACCAAGACAATACGATCCAGGACAGTTCAAACCAACTTGGTGGGATGACAATGCCTTCTGTGATTATCATAGGACAAAGGGGCATAACCTACAAAACTGTCGACAACTGAAGAACATCATACAGGATCTTGTTGACAAGAGAATCATTGAAGTTAGTGGACAAAAAAAAAAGACATTGAACACTGATCATCAAGTCTTTTCAGACCCACTACATGACCATGGGAAAGGAACTGTCCCCAGTTCGAGTACTAAGACCAATATGTCAGCCAATTATGCGAATATAAAACATGACTATGATAGTGGCAAAATCATTCATTGCCTTCGCGCCGCCAATGACAACATCAATACCATTACTATCAAGGCTAATCCGGAATGTGCGGTCAGTACTCGTCGTACTAAGTTTGTTATCCAAGGTCCTCCATCACAGCAAGCATCACAACCTTCCAAGTTACAATATAACCTACTTGACCAGTTGGGGAAGACCCCAGCCCAAATTTCAATCTTGGAATTGTTGCGTATCTCCCCCGAGCATCGGTCTATCCTCGATAAGGCTTTACAGAACACCACGGTCCCTAATGACCTTTATGTCAATCGTTTCCAGGAGATGGTGGGCTACTTGACCAATAATCATCATGCCACGTTTTCTGAACAAGACTATGCCATAGATAAGACAAACCACAATGACCCTTTACATCTAGAAGTCCTTGTTGATGACACCAAAGTTAGACGAGTTTTGGTAGACGGAGGAGCAGGGTTAAATCTATGCACTTTAAAACTAATTAAGGCATTAGGTATTTCAGAAGCATGCATGGACATCACCAAGAGTATTGTCATTAAGGCTTATGATGATGAAGAAAGAAAATCAAAAGGGGTGGTAACACTTCCTATCAGAATTGGTCCTGCGGTAATGGAGACAAAGTTCCAAGTCTTGGATCTCACCCTCCCTTATAACCTTTTGCTAGGTAGACCATGGATTCATGCCATCAAGGCAGTCCCTTCCACATATCATCAGTGCCTTAAATTCCCTTACAATGGCACCCAAATAACTATTGATGGTGATCCTGATCCTTTTCAGTATTGCACTAACCTAAAGGACATCCCTTAATATCAAGTGCCAGTCAACCAAGAGGCCTCATCGTCTAATCCATCTTCTTATACAACGTAGGCAAGGCCATCAATCGATGAGCCCCCGAGGCCGCACTAGGTCAGTCCTTTAGGGTTTGTCATCACACACAGTAAATTGTCAACATGTCATATCAAGTCATGCATCAATCTGGTGAACAAGTCAGCAATGTCTCTAAGTCAAATCTAACAACTTGTCAAACAAAACAACCAAAACAAATCAACTAATGTCTGCTACAGGATGTGTCCTTCCTGGAAACAGACATCATCATGACAATCAACCTATATCTTATTCAGGATGGGTCCTTCTTGAATATTGATATCAGCAAAACAACCTATGTCTTGTTCAGGATGAGTCCTTCCTGCATAATCGATAAGGTCAAACAATCAAACATAGCCTTACACAGGTTATCACATCAATGGCATCTGACTCAACGTCTTATACGATACATGTCTTTCTGAAACCAGGATTTGTCATGCCTTATACAGATAGTCATAACATCGAAACCAGACTCACAGTCTTATCCGGTATGTGTATCTCCTGAAATCAGTCTCTACCAATCAACAAATCAAACAAACAAATCATGTTTTTGGCAAATATTTTCATTGGCTTTTTGACTTTATTGGCTTATTTATCTTATCATTTATCTTGAATTGATGACTAGGATTCATGTTACTAGCTTTCTCAATGATGTCCCATGAAGGATTTAGAGAAGCAACGACATATCAGAATCCTATTTTCTTTGACTGCTGTCTGTCGACTGTCTTTTAAATTTGATTTTGAGTCATGTTACTAGTTTCCTCAAGGATGTCCCATGAAGGATTTAGAGGAGCGATGACGTCTCATGACCCATCTTTTTCTTTTGTTTGATGTCTGTGGTTTGTCCTAACAAAAAGACTGGGGCAACTTGTGTCCTTAGTATGAGTTAGTGACAATCCTTGTCTGCGACTGTCTGTTATTAGCAAGTGGATGACCTTGCACACCTTGATCTATGTCATATCATGGTGTTTTTATCCATTTGTATTAGTCCCACCCAATGATGATAAAGTGCAATACCTTTTGTGATATGGAAAAACATCGAAGATTCCTAATACTAACATCTATCTCCTATCTTTCATTCTTTCTCATTCTTTCTTTTCGCACTAACATTTCTTCTTTTCTACATCTTCACCACCCTTATCTATTTTCCTCTATCCTTTTTTCTTTCATCTTCTAGTTCTCTCATCAATTTCGAGAGCACACTCATGTCCTTTGAACCCGCCTGTCCTCCCGAGGGGGCATACCTTCACCTGTTTTACACTGGGGCATGACTGGGCCATATTTCTTATCGATTTTCTTTGACACAACGCCGAAATGACATTGTATCAAAGAGGGGCAAATGTAGACACCGAAATCTGGTTTTTAGCCTGCGGCTTCTATATTCTTCATAATTCTTATAATTCATGGTCTTGATTAAATAATCTTAATTATTTAATTAATTCATCTTCTATTAATTCTTCTATTAATTAAATAATCTTAATTATTTAATTAATTCGCATTGTCTTTATTCTATCTAATTAATTAAATAAACGCTTTTTATTTAATTATCTTACTAATTAACCTTATCCGTCTTGTCAAATTAAATAAATTCTTATTTAATTTATTCTTTATCGCATTTCAACTATAATTAAATAAAGTCATTATTTATTTAATTATTCATTTAAAATCCCCTTCATCACTTAATTAAATAAATATTATTTATTTAATTATTCCTCAAATATCGAGTCTTGAATTAAATGAATTATTTAATTCATTAATTCTATTTTAACGCATTCTTCTATATTTTAGATAATTATGTGAGTTATCTAAATATTCACTTTTACTCAACTCGACATCTATTTTAATCGTTCAATTAACTATTGATTCGATGTCTGAGTGGCATTCTCGAGTAATCTCCTCGTCTAACCATTCAATCGTCCAATTCTAACTCATTTGCGTGCACATGCATATTAATTAAATAGTCTTATTTAATTAATTAAATGTTGTGCGTGCGTTCGAACAGAGAGTTGCTTTAATCAATCTTTATCTTTGTCATGCAAAGATATTTCTTATGTTTTCGAATGCCGAACTGAAGATTAAATCATTTATTTAATCTTTAATTCTATTTCTAATTCGAATCACTCATGTCATTACTGTCAGTTATCTGAATGCATGTCTAATCTCTCAATCTCAATCGTCCGTTGATCTTTTAATCTTGGCCTGTCGTTTGAATAATCAATTTTCTATAAATTGATTTGTCATTCTTCATTCCAATCTCTCTCGCGAATTTGATAACTTTGGAGAGCACTTTTGTCTTGAATCTTCGATATTTTGCTAATCACTATCTTAGGCTATACTTGCACGAACTTGAAAATCTGAGGGCAATTATACTACGCAAGCAAAATGGAGAAGGGCAACCGAGAGAATTCATGGAAATACGTTTGGAATTGGTGAGATTGTTTCAGTTTTAATTACGTTTTTACTTTCCCATGTTCTTTGTTGCTTAACGTATGAATTTGCATTTTAGATTTAGTTTTGTATTGAATGTGTGCTTCTAATCTTGATTCTGGTGTGTCTATTGTGCAAAAGCGTTTCATTTTCAGCGTTACAATTAACATACTTGCAATTGAAACACTGATATCATCTAGGCATGGCACATTTGTCTTCTAATTTGACACGGAAGTAAGATGTTGAAACCAAAGCCCTAATCAATACACACGTTATTTTACTGTTGCAGGAATTCAGTCTTGCAATAGTAATTGAAAGCGAATTGAGACAAGAGAACAAGATCATGGATTCCTTGTTGATCTTATTTAAACTGTAGCTGTCGTAATTTGTTTTTGAAATGGTGGCTGCCGCTCAGAAAGAATCAGATTTTGCCGAGTGACTATGTTTAGAATCAGATTTCGCCCAGTCGCTAGTGGGCAGTCAATTTAACAATCATGATAACCATGACCATGGCGGCCATGTTGTAATCACATGCGAGTGCAAGTCAATTTCGACAGGCTGAAACAAAATCTTGTTACAGTATATAAAGACGATAAGTTGTAAGTGGGAAACATTTGTAACATAACACTTTCAATTTCATTGATATTTGCAGAAAAGAAAATGGTGTCATGGAGAGTGTGGGTAGGAAAAAGTTGGGGCAGCAAGGACTTTGTGTGTCTGAACAGGGTCTGGGATGTATGGGTATGTCCTTTTTGTATGGCCCTTCCAAACCTGAGCAAGAGATGATAGACCTCATTCACTACGCTGTGGGCAGAGGTGTCACTTTTCTTGATACTTCAGACATTTATGGACCAGAAACCAATGAAATTCTTGTAGGAAAGGTTAGTTATGTTACCAAATCTTAATCTGACACTTCCATGGCTTTGAAAAAACTGCCTACAAGCTTTATAGATAGTTGATTTGGGACAAACTATATAACCCATCATTGAAAAAAGATCTAATATGAGTTAAAAGATGCATTTATTGAAACCATTGATCAAAAAATGTTGTCCATGGTCTCTTCAACAAGTATATCTTGATTTCAGTTCTTAAGCTATCTTGTTTTCAATACTTAATCTATTACTACTATGAACTTAATGCATTTTCTCATTGTTCTAACTTCATACGTTATGCCTTTATTGTTGCTAAATAGGCTCTGAAAGGCATCAGAGAGAAGATCCAGATTGCTACTAAGTTTGGATTGACTTGGGTTAATGGAGAACGGGTCAATGGATTTACTTCGGTTAATGGAGATCCTGCTTACGTAAGGGCTGCCTGTGAAGCAAGCCTCAAGAGGCTTGATATAGACTACATTGATCTTTATTATCAGCACAGAGTGAATACTACTGTACCCATAGAAGCTACTGTAAGTCTTAAGATTTCAAGCCTGTAATCTTGCTGCAAGATATTCTTTTATCAAGCTACTTTAAATCTTAAGATTTCAAGCCTGTAATCTTGCTGCAAAATATTCTTTTATCAAGCCACTGTAAATCTTAATATTTCAAACCTATAATCTCGCTGCAAAATGTTCTTTTATCAAGCTACTGTAAATCTGAAGATTTCAAACCTGTAATCATGCTGCAAAATGTTTTTTTTTTTTTTTTGGCAAAATGTTCTTTTATCAAGCTAATGTATCTGAAGGTTGTATGACATGGAGGACAAATGTGTATCTGTCTGGCTCTTTACTGAGGTCTAGTGATAAGGCTGAATTAGCAAAACAAAAAAAGTCTGATAGCAAATAATCGACTTTGCCTTTTATACAGATGGGTGAACTGAAGAAGCTGGTAGAAGAGGGAAAGATAAAATATGTGGGTTTGTCCGAAGCCTCTGCTTCAACAATCCGTAGAGCCCATGCAGTGCATCCTATCTCTGCTGTCCAGCTTGAATGGTCTCTCTGGAGTAGGGATTCTGAAGCCCAAATTATTCCTACCTGCAGGTACACAGTGTGACAGTACAATACCTCAACAGTAAAAATGAAAATTTTACTTCCATTTATGTAGAGAACTGCAAATATTTGTGAATTTGGGTTTATACTAAAAGTTAAATTGGAGTTTTCGATAGGAACTTTTAAGAACTTTGTACCATACCAACTTAAATAAGGCATGTAAGCTGATCTGTATTTGTTTAATTTCGTTTGTTCCATTCACAGGGAGTTGGGGATTGGGATTGTTCCATACAGCCCTTTAGGCACGGGTTTCTTTGCCTCGGGAGCAAAACTTCTCGAAAGTGTGACAAACAATGACTTCCGTAAGGTAAAGATAGGATTTATTTTTTTCAATAAAATAAAATCTAAACTCAAATCTAGATTACAAGATCATATAAAGAATTGAAGGTGGCAATTACTTTCATATAATTTTATCATTGCCAATTATTTCAACAGAGTACTCCGAGGTTTCAAAGTCAGAATCTTGAGCACAACCAAGCTCTATTCCAAAAGTTCACTGAGATCAGTTCAAGAAAAGGGTGCAGCCCAAGCCAGGTTGCTCTTGCATGGGTTCAACACCAGGGGAATGATGTCGTGCCCATACCCGGAACCACCAAGATTAAGAACCTAGACAACAATATTTTCTCTCTCTGTGTAAATCTGACTACAGAAGACATGAGTGAAATTGAGGCCATTTTTCCTGTAGATGCTGCATCTGGAGGTCGACACAGGGCAGAGCATTTGGAATTGAGCTGGATGAATTCAGAAACGCCCCCTTACAATACTCTCCATTGAATGTAAGCACATAAATGTTTGTATGTGTATTAAGTTTGCGCTGCAATACCTGCGTGAAACAAAGGCTTTGCAGTGCAGAGCATTTGCAATTGAGCTCGATGAATGAAGGCTTATGAAGAATTAGCAACACCAAAAATGTTCTAAATACATTGTTTTTTTGAGAATCTTGTTCTATTATATCCATAATATATACATTTTCACAGTCTATTAAAGTAATGGCAGATTTTTTGGTAAATAACTGTATAAAGATTTTTATATTGATGTATTTCAGGTGACACTCTGATTCACAAGTAAGATGAACAAAATAAATAATAGATTGCAGATAAAGCATATTAAAAGAAGGGGCAGAAGAGTGAAGCAACAAAAGCAAAGTTTAATAGGAAACCTAATCACATTGGAAAACCAATAAAATAAGATAGAATTATATGACAAGTAGGTATTATATTATTTAGTAACTTATAATAAATCATTTAGATACAAAATTAATAAATGAAAATAAGATATTGAGATAGTGAGAATCAAATAATTATAATATATGAGTTATGTAGTTTAAACTAAAAGAGTTATCAAGTGGTTGATGGACACAAATATTTATAGTCTTAGCAACAAGTATTGTATATTTGTAATTTTTAAGAATTACATATATAGTACTTAGCTAAAAACACTACAAATAGTGTTTTCAAGAATTTCATCAATGTGATAATTGAAGGGATTTTCTATAATTTTATAACAAAGAATCAATTGTAAAGGTATTTTAATTTATTAACATTAATGATGATTTCAAAGATACTTAATTGTGACACAATGAGTATTAACCATAAGAAAGATTGCTTTATAATCTTGTTTTTAAGACATGTATATATCTAATAATTACTAATTCATGCCCTTGAACTAGAAGTTACAATTGCAACAAGTGTCCTTCCCTTTTCCTTTTATGACCAAGCAAGAGATGTAGAAGAACCTAGGAGTAGTAGGGAATGTCACTATTATTATTCTTCATAAGACTCATTAGCCAATCAAGCTACTTCTTCATGCAATTCTAGATCCTTTATGTCCTATTTTTTGCAACATAGCTACAATTAACCCTCTCTTTTGTCAATTAATCATATTTAAAAGAGTAGGCCTTATACATAGCTTTAGAATTGGATTCAAACCAATGTAGATTAATTAATGTGTTTCTTTTATTGTTCTTGGACATATTTGCTTCTTTCCCTTGTCACCATATTCTTTCTTATCTATAGTGTTTTGATTTGCCACCAAAGGATGTAACTTAAAACATTTTATTGTGCCCACAAATTTATTTTTTCTTCTCTCTTGTTAATACATATGCACATGCATCAAATGAGTGCATTTTAAACTCTATTCCTAGGGAATTTTTAGTAGCATAAAAACAAAAATGAATTTTGAACAATTAGGTCTATGCTTTAAGAGCACTCTAAATGCCAACTAAGGTTCTTTCTTTTCAACCTTTTAGTCTTTCAAGTATATTTCATGTGACTTAAATTATTTGATGGAATCAAATATTATAAAAATTATCTGGATTAAGACTTATTATATTGTTCTCCAAAATTGTTCATTAATATAATTGATTAACTAGTTGTTCTTCATGTCTATTTTAATTTCTTGTTAGATGATACTCATAGAATTTTGTGTTTATAGCTATTAAGATGGAGCATTCATTACAAGGAGCACATGTGGAATCTTTAATCACATCTATATCCTTTTAATGAGTGTGTTTTTGTTTATTTTTCATGTTGACTACTTTTTTTAATTTTTATGTCTGATTCATAGTAGTTCATTTGCAAGTCAAGGTAGGGGAAAAATATAAAGGTAAAAAGTGAATACCTTATTGAACTTTTCCCATGTGTTTTGGATTCACATTGTCCATTTTCTCTATATGCAATCACTAGTTAGCCAATAGGCTATATATGGTATGAACTTTGAGCCCAAACTTGTCTCACGCCAGAAACCTCTTTCAGTTCGCCGGGAAACTTCTTTCATCTAGTTTCATCCCACTGAAACCTCTTTCTATCTGATAAAAGTTTACCAGAAAACAAAGAAAGTTTGTTAAAAAAAAACTATAAAATCTAAATATCTTTCCAGCACTAAATACATATCCAAAAAAATGATTTTCATTTATTGTGAGGGAGATGGCGATGTTGCTGCCCTGTGCGGCAGTCTACGGCCTGTGAAGGTAGCAGTGCATGTCGTTTCCTTGTTCTGCATGCCCGTTTTCTTTCTTTGATTGGTGGCGTTCTTCAGTTTGCTGTGGTGGGGGGTGTTTCAATGTATGCGGGGTGAGTTTTGTTTCGAGTTAATCTTTGTTTCTGCTCTTGTGAACCTGTAGTGTCGTTCTCCTTTTGTCTTTGCTATGGCTCGGGGTTTGGTGTGGTGTTGCATTTTTTACTGGTGTTGGATGCCTGCGGCCTGTAACAGGTCGAGGCTTCCTCTTGCTTCCTTTTCATGGGTGTCTATGAGGGTGAAGGGACTATTCCATGGTAAGATTTTGGCATGGGGTGGTGCGGGGAGGGAGAAGTGTGTGGTGAAAGTGGCGAGGAAGGGGTTTGGAGTGGGTGGACACGGAGTGGGCAACGTGTAGGGGTTTGGCATGGGGTGCAAAAACAGTGTTGGTGTCGGGTGTAGGGGTATTGTAGAGGCTTCCAATAGCTTGGTGATTGCTGGTGTAAAGCCATCTCAGGGTTTTTCGGTGGACATGTATGCATGGATGACAGATTCGTCTTTTGTGGGTGAGAGTTCTAAGCTTAAGAAAGTGAACGGTTGTTTGCCGCATAGTCATGATCATCATGTCCTAGTTATTTCTCCTAAATTAGTATAGGAGGACATATCTTATTGGAGCCAACATGTCCTGATTTGTAAGTTTTTGGGTATTTGGGTCCATCTCTCAGCTTTAGAGTCCTGGATTCATCAGTCTTGGCAGGTTGAAGGTGATTTTGATCTTTTGGTGGTTGCGAATGGCTATTTCATGGTTTATTTTTCTTGTATCTCAGATCATAATTGAGTATTTTAGGGAGGGCCGTATTTTTACAATCATGTTGGCTTATTCATTAAGCCCTGGCATGGAGAATTTAATGCAACAGAGGATCTACCAACACGAGTTCTTGTCTGGGTTTGTCTACCATGGCTACCATTGGAGTTTTGGAGGGAGGATAGTCTACACCGGATTGTTGCTTTACTGGGGAATCCGACTGCTATCGCTCAGAATAATTTAGATAGAAAAGTACTCTCTTATGCTCATATTTGTGTTGAAATTGATTTAAATAATCGATTGTTGGATTCTTTGGAAATTTGTCTTGGCTCTACCTCGTGGGTTCAACAATTAGACTATGAGTCCCTTCCTTTTTGATGTCGGTTTTGTCATGAGTATGGACACCTTCAACACCAATGTCTTCAGGCACCCAAGGCGACTGGGGTTTCTTCTGCTCCACCATCAAGGCCTTCAGTGGAGAAAGGGGATAAAGGAAAGGCTCTTATGGCTACGACTGTGCCCAATAAGGATGGCTTTATTCCTATTCTGCTGCAGGCTAAAGGGAGGGGTCAAAAGCAAGCCTTTAAGGCTAGGAAAATTGATCAGGGGTTCAATCATTTTGAGGTCTTGGATAATCAGGCCTTGGAGGAGGGGATTCCTATTGCAATTTCTACAATGGCCACTGGTATGGATATAGGGCTGGAGCAGGAAATTGTTGTTAAGGATAATTCTATGGCTTTGGAGCAGGGGAATTTTGAGCCTCTTGGTGCCTCTGTTGGTTTACAGGATGATATTATATTAGCAGATTTGGCTAAGGAGGTGTTGACTTCAGGTAAAGAATAGGGGTCATTGCCAGGTCTAGGGGTGCACCAACATCCTCTTAAGAAGGGTCATTTTGATAATTCCTCTAAAGTTGGTCGTAACAAGGATGTGGACACGATTAAATCTACTAGGGATTTGCTGGTGGAATATGGGTCTGTTAAGACCATTGATGCCCACTTCTCTCAACCTTCCTCATGATTATTCTTTCATGGAATGTAAGGGGGTTGAATAACACCTCTCGTCAAAAGGCTATTTGGGATTTGATTGCGATTCATTCTCCAACTATCTTTTGTATTCAAGAGACTAAACTTCAAGTGGATGCCATGCTTCAATGTGCTCCTCATAATTGGTTTTCTGGACAATGTCAGTGTATTGGTTCTAGGGGAAACTCTGGAGTTCTAGCTCTTTTTTGGGATCCACATAAGGTTGCCCCTTGTTGGTGGACCTTTAGCCATTCTTCTATTTCTGTGGTGGCTTCTATGTTGGAATCTGGTGAGACTATTCTGATAACTAATGTTTATACTCTGATTGACATCCATGGCAAAATCTAGCTTTGGGCCCATATCAGGTATGTTAGGTCTTGTGCACCTTATCTATCTTGGATCTTAGCTGGTGATTTCAATTCTGTGTTGTGTTTGGAGGAGAAAAGAGGGGGGTTGCCTAGGCTTGGTCCTAGTTCAGATCTATTTTTGACAAATGTGGATTCTCTTGCTCTTGTTGAGTTAAACCCTCTAATGGAATATTCACTTAGAATAATAAACGGAGTGGGCCAAAAGCGATATCTAAGTGGTTGGATAGATTTCTTGTCTCTAATTTTTGGATTAGTGGCAGCTTGGTCACTTGCTTTGAGATTCTTGACTGGTGTGGCTCTGATCATTGGCCAATTAAGTTCTCTTCTTCTACCTTTCCTAATCCAAAGAATCCTCCTTTCAAATTTCAGCTTATGTGGCTTCATGATTCTTCCTTGTATGATCTTGTTGCTCATTTGTGGAAGGATGGAGCCCCTACATATGGTATGGCTATGTATTCTCTTGTTAAGAAGCTGCAATATGTCAAGTATCATCTTAAACAATGGAATAGGTCATGTTTTGGCAATCTTCAGACCAAGAAAAGGGAAGCACAAGATCGTCTTGTTGTTATTACATGCCAGATTCAGGATTTGAGATTTTCGGAGACTCTTGAGTATGCTAAGTCCCATGCTCTGAAATTGGTGGAGTAGTGGGAGCTTTGTGAGGAGATATTTTGGAAACAAAAGGCTAGGATTGACTAGCTTCAAGAGGGTGACAGGAATACTATTTTCTTCCATCATTTTGTGCAAGCTCGGCAGAATAAGTGTTATATCTCATCTCTTGTTAATTCTGAGGGTCTTTCAATTTCTTCGCAACAGACTTTGTCTAAAGAGGCCTGTCAATTCTACTCTGCTTTGTTTACTGAGGATTCACTTCCTACTGAGGCTAATGAGAATATGGTCCTCACTTGCATTCCTTCTTTGATCTCTAATGATTTGAATGCTTCTCTTACTTGTTCGATTACTCTGTTTGAAGTGGAGGAGGTTGTGTTTGGGATGAATAAGGAGAAAGCTCCTGGCCCTGATGGCTTTCCAGTTGAATTTTTCCAGGAGTTTTGGGATATTGTGAAGCTAGATCTGTTGGAGGTTGTTCAAGAGTCTCTTAATAGTAAGAAGATGCTTCATGCCCTAAATACTACATTTTTGGTTCTCATTCCTAAGAACGAAGGTGTTGATAGGCTCAAGTTCTTTAGACCTATTGTGCTCTGTAATGTGGTGTATAAGATTATTACAAAATTGATTGCTAAGAGGCTTAAATCTTGTCTACCTATTGTCATTTCTGAGGAGCAAGTAGACTTTGTGGCAGGTTGTCAAATTATGGATGGGGTGATGTTAGCCTCTAAGGTCATTCATTCCATGGCGACCTCTAAGGATAGGTCTATGTTCATCAAGTTGGATATGGCCAAAGCTTATGACAGAGTTAAATGGAGTTTTCTTCAGAAGATTTTGTTGGCCTTTGGTTTTTCTTCTGATTGGGTGAGTTGGACTTTGAGCTATGTGACTTCTTCCTCATTTTCGATTATTGTGAATGGTGAAATTTCAGAGTTTTTTGCTGCTACTAGGGGCCTTCATTAGGGGGATCCACTCTCTCCTTATCTATTTATTATATTAGTGGAGGGGCTAGGTTAGTTTCTTAAATTTTGGGTTTCTCAAGGCTTGATTCATGGTTGGCAGTGGGGGTTGGGTCTGCCAACACTTTCTCATCTCCAGTTTGTGGATGACACCTCTCTTATGGGGTTGGCTCGTATTCAGGAAGTTGAATCCTTTAGGCAAGTTTTGGATATTTACCTTGTTGCTTCGGGTCAAAAAGTCAATGAGAAAAAGTCTTCTATTTTGTTCTTTAATACTCCTTAGGCTATCTAGTGGTGGATTTCAACTATTTTGCGGTTTCAAATAGGGTCTCTTCCCTTTGTCTATTTGGGTATTCCTCTTGTTGTTGGTCGTCAGCCTAAGTCCTCCCGGAAGATGTTGCTTGATAAGTTGAGGTAGAAGGTAACTCATTGGACTCATCTGTGGTTGTCTACAATTGCTAGAGTGATTGTTCTCAAGTTTGTTATCTAGGCCCTTCTCATCTATAGGTGCTTTGTTCAAGTGGCCCCTATGTATTTCCTGAGGGAATTTGATGCTCTCTCACATCAATTTCTTTGGAGTGGTAATTTTTTGTCTACTAAGTGGAGCCTTGTTAAGTGGGAATCTGTGTGTAGACCAAAGTAGGAGGGTGATCTTGGTTTACGCTCTACTATTTTGAATGGGAAAGATCTTGCTGCTAAGCTTTATTGGTGTTGGTGTACTAATCAACACCAATTATGGGCCCATATTCCCAACCATAAATGTCTTAGGGCTATTGCTTCTTTTAAGGTTTCTCACTGTCCTCTGGAGGGGAGTGATTCTATGATTTGGCATATTTTGAAGGTGGGGGCACATTTGGTTAAGCGTGCACTTTTTTGGATCTATCATTCGGGGTCATAGGCTCTTTTCTGGTTAGATTCTTAGGATGGTCACCCACCTATTCTCTCTTATTTTCCTCATCTCCAGTCCCTTTGTGATGGTTTTACAATGGCTGGTTGGGATACCGTGGAGCATTATAAGGTTGCACAACATTGTGGTTTGGCTGTAAGATTTCATTGGAAGTAGCCTTCTAAGTGGCCACCTAGGGGGTTTGAGGAGGACAGTGTGAGCTAGCTCAACTTCTAGCTTCCCGTGCTTGTAACTCTTTGAGGGGACCTAATGTCTTGTCTTGGGATGGTTCTAATTTGTCTGGGAAGTACTTAATGTTTGTTGGTTATAAGCAGTTGGGTAGGCAATTATTTGGGGATATTGAGGTCGCTTGGTGGAAGCAAGTTTGGCACAAGTTGTCATGGCCCAAGTGTAATTTCTTCATGTGGTTAGTGGCTCAAAATCGGTGTCTTACTTGGGATAATTTATGTAAGCATGGTTTCCAAGGCCCTTCAATGTGTGTTTTGTGTCATGGTTGTGAGGAGAGTGTCTCTCACCTCTTCTTCCAATGTTCCTATGCTAAGGATATTTGGCATTCTTGGTGGAGGGTGTCGAATATGCCCTATTGGCATGTTTCCTCATTGGTGGAGTTTGTGGATCAGTGGGGCAGGGCCCCTATTTCTACTTCCTTTCTTCAAGTTTCTTGGGGTCTTGGCCCATCCTTTATTATTTGGAACCTTTGACTAGAGAGGAATCGTCAAATTTTTTAGGATGTGCTATTGGTGGCCCCTCACTTGTGGTGGAAAATTTTGCATTCTTTGGGAGAAACTGTTGTGGCTAAGTGTGATTTGTCTATTTTGGTGGATCCTGGTGATGTTGATTGTTGTAATCATCTTCATCTTCCTTCTCCACAATGGAAACTCATGCGCAACATATGTAGAAATCCTATCCCGAAAGTGAATAGGGTGTCCTTAAAATCAACATGGATGACTCTTCTCATAGAAATCCTGGTCATGCTGGTATTAGTGGTGTTGGTTGGGATAGCTCTAGAGATGTTCAGTTTATCTTCTCTATTTATAAGGGTCTTCATACTAATAATTTAATCGAAGCTCAAACCATTTTATCGACTGTGGAGCATGGAAGTCAATTGGGGTGGCAAAGGATCATATGAGAGTCTGATTCCCAGGTTGTAGTGAACTTGTTGAATAAGAAACATTTAGATGATGTTAGTTGGAATTTGGCTTTGATTGTAGAACAAATTCGTAACCTTTGTGCTTCTCTGGAGTCTGTTACTTTCACTCATATTCTTAGAGAATGGAATGGTGTTGTTGATTGTTTGGCTAAATGGGATTCTTATCATATTCATGATTGAAATTTAGTGGATCGGGGTTAGTTACCCCCAGATCTGTCTCAATAGTTGGATCACTTGGTGGAGCTTGATAGGGCTATGTAACGCCCTTGCTTTGTACTTCTTTTTGTTCTAATAAAAAAATCACCCCTCCTTTATGTTAAATACATATCAAAATAAAATCTACAATATCTTTATTGCAGTAAATGCAACTCAATTTACAATATCTCTTCATTGTAGTAAATGTTGTAGGTTGTGGGTAGTCATTTGCATTTACTACTCTCATGTCACTGTCCAACTTGTTTATAAAAACCATTGGTGTTGATCAGTTAGTATTTTGTTGGGTTACCATTAAACAACAAATGCTTTGCATCCATCAAACTGTCAGATGAAATTGGATCTCCCCAAATCATATCTTCCTCGCATCACACGTGGAAACAAATATTAAATTGCAACCAATATTTTAGTTTAGAAGGCTGTAAAAATCTTGTCTCAAGCTCAAGAATCGAGAAGCTCTATAACCTTGATATTTTTATATTTACTTCTTCAAATCGTATCTAATCTCTATTGTAATAAAATCATATCATATCTCTATCAAATGTTAGCTTTAAATGGGCACCTGCTTCTCCACCACCATTGAACAAGGTATAAAGAAAGCTTTGAACCAAAAGTAGCGTATCATTCCTCCCGTAAAACTTATATAGCTCCTTCTAAAAAAAGCTCTTGCCATGGGGCCGTAATCATAGCATAGATTTTGATATTCCTTTCCTCCACCACGTACCTTGTCTAGAGCATGTTGTCATTCCATTCCTCCACCCTCAAATTTTAGATTGGTAGTTGGTTTTACCAAAATATGCTTCATCCTCCTATTGGTGGTGGTGGTAGCTTCTCTTGTGCAGTTGAAGTGAAACAAGAACAAAGATATTGCTGAAGAATTGGAGATGGAGTACTGCCTTCAAATGTTTAACTACAAAGCTCTCCACAAACATTAGAGCAATATATAAAGTGATAAAATGGTAAACACACTTTTTTTTTTCTGGTGTTCTTTCAATAGTTAGTTTGGATACTTGCAATTGTAAACATTCACTGATCATAAAGTGGGTATAAATTGTTGTCAGCTCTACAAATATTAGAGCAATATGTAAAGTGGGTATAAATTGTTGTTAGCTCTAAAAAAATTAATGCAATATATAATTTTACATAGCCATTACATTTGAATCCATTTGATAGCATCCCTACTGAGCAAGCATGGATAAAGAAAAGTTAGTTGGCAGCTTACAAAAGGAAACATGTTTTTAGTTCTCTTGTCTTTTAATACTAGTATAAAAACATCAGATATTTTTCAAGGTTATGCTACAAAGATGTTCTTACACCTTGTATTCATGGATTAGGATAACCATGAAAATAAGTTATGAAACACACATAAAATATGTTGGTTGATATATTCGCATCACTTTTTTTTTACAATGAATAGATTTTACCCAACTATTCCAGCAATTGATATGAATTTGTTGATTGCCTCAAACTAGCCTGAATTCCATTGCAGGTGAGTGGGAATAAGAAGGAATTCATATCCTTGAAAGAAATAAGTGGTATGGATTTATCAAGAGTTGCAGGAATAGGGAAGCATGATCACACAATCTCACTACAAATGTAATCAGTAGCCACCTGCTATGCCACATGCCCAAGGAAACAAAATGAACACTACAATTTGCCAACACATCGTATCCGTGCACAACAACCATGTATTAGCACATTGCATTTTTTTCATGTATTTGTTTAAGGGGTGAATAGAAGATATTGTCAGTGTCAAGTTGTTATTTGAACAATATAAAATCTATTTAAATCTATCTTTATATAGAATGCATATCATTTTACAGTTTGATACGCATTATCCACACAATTGTTTTTTATCTATACAATTTTGATCTTGGGGTTGGTAACTTGGAGATTTCTTTTGTTGATGTTTTTTTGGGTTTTTTATTTAGCTTTAGAGAGGAGACAATTACACTACATGCTTCTAGAAAGGCACGTTTTAAGGTTCCTATAGTTTTTTAGATGGTTTTTTTAATAAATGGTTTTTCTTTTTAGATTTTATTCTTGTTATCACCTGAAATTGAACCCTTGTTGAACCTGATGTTCAACACCTCAGTGTAACATTGGAAGACCTCTAAAGATGTGGGTTTCTTGTGAGCAGAGGTCAACCTCCAGAGAAGGTTGGCTTCCTTTGTGTTATCACCTAAACTACTGATTCTTTGAAGGGAAAGGGAGAAGGGGAAAGCATTAAAATAAAGATTAAATTCTAAGGTGATACACTGAATGATAAGAAATCAGGAAATGAAACACAAGATGCAAACACACTAGAGAAACTAGACTGCAACTATTTTACTTACTCAACATGACCCCATTAGACTTATGCATCACTCTTGACAGGTTTGATCTACATACATATCTCAAGAAAGAAGGAACAAACTTCATAGCTTTGTGGTATGAATACAGATTTAAGAAAACATTGTTGAAGAAACACATACATAAGCTAACATACAGAAAATGAGAGTAACAAGAGCATTAGTACTTGTTTTCAAGGTGAACTCTGTTTTGCATTCCAGATTTCAATTTTTGAGTTACAAAAAAACATACATATAGTCAAGAAAGGATTGATAGAAATCACTAACTCTTCAGAGTGTATAATCAGAACCCTTCACAAAAAGGCAAAAAATGCCTTAAATATCAAAGTGTGTTGGCCCCTTAGGGCTTGCAAAATATCAGGGCCCAGAAAGACTACCCCTTAGATTTTTTATTGAATTTCAAGCTACACCCTGTGTGTCCATGTCAGTGTCAAAGATTTCCTTCAAGGGACTCCCTTCTTGAACATTCTACAACCACCGTAATTCACTTCTGTTCCTCGTGTCGATCTTCGAACCTCCTTGTCGAGCGCCTCCAATGCTTCTGAGCTCATAACAGATACACGTTGCTTTTCATTCAGTTGATGTTCTTCAGATTGCCACGACTCTCTTTCAGATCCCTCTGGTCGATCGAGTGAACTCCACATAGATTCCTCGGGCAATCAAAATCTCCTTTGATCAGAATCACATCTCAACAAGACACTGGAAGTGTCTCACCAATGCGATTATGTGTCTCTGTAGCTATCGGCATATCATAGAACAGTGGGTGAGAGCTCATTTCATTTACCCTGAGCTCACTCTTCTCCTCTGGGCTTGAGCTCCTTCGGCTTTCGGTGAGACCTTACCGGGTCGGCAAGACCTCATCCCGATGGCTTCAACTCATGGTGAGCTCCTTTTCAGTTGGCAAGACATCCGTGTGTCGGTGAGACATTTTACCGAAGGCAAAACGTTACCCTGAGGCCCTTCATCTTCGGCAGGAGTTGATTGATGTCACCCCGACGCACGCCACTCCACCGAGCTCTTCATTTCTTTCAGCAAGACTCTGCTAGTCGAGAAGACTTCATAGTCAGGTCCCCCAGTCATACCGATATCTACTTTTGTCACTGAGACACCTTCCATTCATCGAGACTTCTTGTAGACTTCCTTTTCCTTCGGCGAACTCTTCATTCGGCAAGACACCCGGCGAGACCCTTCGTTATCAGTGAGACATTGGCTTGTCGGCTAGACCTCCCACTGGGATCCTTAACTTTTGGCAATGAGCTACTTTCTCTTCGATCGGGGAGACATCACCGGTCACTGAGACTTCATAGCGAACTCCTCCTGTCTTCCCGAGCTCTCCTCTATTCACTGAGACTTTGGCCTGTTGGACAGACATCATACTGAAGGCGCTTTGCTTTGGCGAGGGTCTTTCAGTCGGTATGACCTTCTTTATCACCCAGACATCATGTAGAATTTCCTTCCCTTTGGCAAACTTCTTTCCTTTCGAGAGGCTTCACTGGTCAGTGAGACCCTTGCCGATGATGCTCCCTATGTTTCCAAGACCCACCAGTGTTTCTGAGACCTCTTAGCGAGCCCCCTCTCTTTCACCGAGATCTCCTTGTCTTTCGCCGTGACTCTCACTGGTCGGGAAGACATCTCCCCGAGCTCCTTTATCTTCAGCGAGACCACCGGCCTTCGGCAAGACCTTGCGCCGAGCTTCAAATCTTTTGGCAAGCCCATCTTGTTATCGACAAGACCCTTTGGTATCGGCAAGACATCTCGCCAATTTTCATTCCTTATACTAAAGCCACGCCCCTTCGGTGAGACTTCAATTGGTCGCTAGGACCTTTTGGTGAATGCTTTGCCTTTCGGCGAGTTCCTTTTCTTGTTGGGGACACAACCTTACTTTGGCAAGACCTCTTGCCAAAGTCCTTTTCTCAGCGAGGCCTTTTTGTTGTCAGCGAGACTCCCACCAAAAGCAAACATATCGAGGCCCTTTACTCAGTCGGCGAGACTAAATGTCTTCGCCGAGACATTACGGCAAAGGTATCTCCTCTTGGCAATCTATTTGTTGTCGCGAGACATTGGGGTCGGGGAGACCTTTCTCTGAATTGAATGCTACACCGAAGGCTCCCTATTGTCGGCAAGACATCACCGATTCGCCGAGACCATATGCCAAAATACATCTCCTGCCAAAATCTTATTGTTGGTCTGGAAGACTTCACTAGTCGCCGAGACTCACACCGAACTCTTCATTCTGCCCAAGCTTCAAATCTTTTGTTTTGCTGAGACTTTCAGGGTTGCCGAGACCTTCTATAGACTTCCCTTACTTACCCCAAATGCAAGCAGTCGGTGTGACTTTCTCACATCGCTGAGACCTCCCACCGAAATACATCTCCTTCCGAAACCTTATTGTTGACCTCCAGAAGACTTCATTGGTCACTGAGACTCATTCCAAACTCTTCATTCTACCCGAGCTTCAAATCTTTTGTTTCGCTGAGACTTTCTGGGTTATCGAGACCTTCTGTAGACTTCCCTTACTTACCCTGAATGCAAGCAATCGGTGTGACTTTCTCACATCGCTGAGACCTACCACCGAAGGCAAAACCTTATGCCAATAGCGAAACCCTTGCTAGTTGGCAAGACTCTATATGATCACCGAGACCTTCTGCCGAAAGCAAACCGTTTCCCTGAGATCAACTTTGTGGGCTACTATCGGTGAGACATCCGCATCGGAGAGACACACAAGACTTATGGCGACCCGAATGTCTTGGCGACTGGTATTTTAGACAAATGGAATGCATTACTAGTCGGCAAGACACCAGAGGGGTCTTGCCGACTTTCTTCTCTGATGGATTTTATGCCGAAACTGACTGAAGCATACTTTCAAATGAGCTCCTTGTGACCTAGCATCAAATGCATGATTTAATCCTGCACAAGAATCCCCCATCTAGCCTTTTGAACATATGAAACACAACTTTGCCTTGCCTGGTTGAGCCTGTAGGTGAAAATTGGGTAACAATTCTATAGAAGAAAGAAAATTATGTTAATGGAGTTTTTATGATTTTAAATAGCAATATTAAGTATGGTCAAAATGTGTATATTTTGAAGGTGTTAATGTTTAATAGTGTCATATAATTCCAATGTATGAGGTGTTAAAAATATTTTTTTATTATTTTTATTTTTTCACAATTGTTTGAAAACATATTGAGATTTTTCTTTGAAAGCATCTTTTATTTTTACATAAACTATTCTATGTTGACAACATATTAGACCTTAAAACATTCCAACAAAAATTCTAAAAAATTTCATCGTTTTGGAGCTACCAACACCTTTTTTTGATCAACAAATATTTTGTAATTTTTTTTTTCTATCTCAAGGCTAATTTATGATCAAGGATAATTTTAGATGTTTTATGCATACAAAAAATATTTGCATTTAACATGAACCAAAATATTTTCCAATTACGTGAATTCATAAAACACAAATATATGGATTACACTTCCTTCTTGTGCTGATTTTATATTACTTGTTGATGCGGAACCATCTAGATGATGTTCAATGCCTCAAATTATATATTCAGCAAAAAATCGAAGGGCATCACATCCAAGATTTCTACAATGATTCATGTCAAGACTTGCCAATTAATGTTGTAGCAAGCACCATAAATAATTAATAATGGTTAGTACACATTTGATGTTGTATCATATTCTTAATAAAGTACTTATAAATTCAACTATAAACCTCCTATCAAGATTATATGGATAATTTTTACACATACTTTTCTATAGAGGAGAAAATAGTTATGTTTTGTGCGCCTTTGGTATCTTGGTGCAAGAGATTCACATATGGTCATTGATTCATTAACAAAATCAAAGTATATTTTTCAAATTATCAAATAAATGAACAACCAAAAATAATTTCCAGGTTCATTTCATACAAGCATAAAAAATCATTGTCTACAAAATCTTCAAAATAATTTTCTATTGGTGTAACCCTTGCACCCTTCCTGGTACAAGTGCTAATGTACGAATATGTTTCTACATGAAAGTTGATAAATTAACCTAAACCTACCTTCAAACATCCCAAGAGTCAAAAATTGATTTTTTGATGGTTGCTTCCTTGTCTCAAGCCAAAGCCACAACATAGTAGTTACCTTAAGTCAAGGATGCAAAATTGATTTAACCCATTGGTTTATAAATTCAAAGTTGATATTGGGCCCAAGTTGAACCCTTCTTGCTAGCCATTATTTATCAAATTAAGAGTGAAAAAATTAAATTTACATGCAAGGGTGTTGTATAAAAGGGAAAATCATAATTTATTTTAATGATAATAGAGTCAATAGTACTTACCATCTAGTGTCATAGAAGATCATGGAGCATCAATGAAAAATTTATGACATATGTAGAAAATTACATCTACAAGACACTTAAATTTGTGTTAACTAAGAATTTTGCATGATTTCTTGGCATTCCTTTTGACTTGTATAGATCATTGAATAAATTCAATGGGTTTGGCTAACAAAGAATCAATTGCACAAAAATCTCCAACAATATTTATAGATACCACCAAGTTTTAAATATTAGGTTCAAATATCTAAGGTAATCATGTTACTACAAATCAAGAGAACAAAGATCAATTATGTAGAAAATGGTTGAATTTACAAAACTAGGATCAAATTGCATTCTTAAAGATCATTTATATAATGTATGATAGATCTAAGGTAGTACATAATTGGTTTTTCATTGTTTGAACATATTTATGAGTGTAAAACATATAGATAAATCATAAAGAATCATATTCCATAGAATATTTATCATCAAACTCTAGAGATAAATACATTTATTTTATGTATTGATTTCAATGCTTAAGTATATTTATTCTTATTAATTTTAGTTCTTAAATAGATTTTTATTTATTTATTAATTTAAGTGAATTTAGTGAATATGCACACGTAACATTTTAGTCTCAACTCTAATAGCTAAGACTTATTTTTTGATGTATTAATGTGTACATTGGAACCATTGCCTTTCTATGAAGACAATATCAAGTTCATAAAATAAAAGTATTTCTTCCATACAACATAAAAAGGAAATAATGAGAATGAAATATTTACAAAATAACTAAACAACTAGTAGTGTGGCAATAATTACATATAACTTAGTTTTCAAGGGTAGATCCCGAATTGAAAGAACCAAGCTATTCATAGTTAATCTTTCTTATCATGGGAGAAAATATTTATTTTGTGCTAATATTTTTCCAACTTAAAAGAGGAGATTTTCTTCTTGTTCATATCTATTCAATAATAAAAAAATCTCTTCGTCAGAGTCTTGTAAGTGAAAAACTCTAAAATTACCACAAATCCCTTGAATAGGGGAACACTCACTATCATTTTGAGAGAAGAAGAATGTACACTATTGATTGGGTTCTAGGAGAGATGCCTTCCTTAATAAATGAGGAAGAATATGGAGAAGAATGGGAATCAAAAGAGGACTGAAGTTCTGAATAGTTAGATGAATCACTCTTAAAAAGGTTGTATGGAGAAATGAGTTGATAGATTAGGTTCACTCCTCTTTCAAAAATGTAACCTACTTTAGCGGAAGCTTCCTTTTAAGTATATTCAAGGGAAATAATCCACCATGTGTCCAATGGAATAACAAGCTCAAGATATCTGGAAATAATATCTTCATAAATAAAAATATGACTCTACATTTTATCACCAACCTTAAGACCAATTTGTAGTTGCTTGGAAGTGTGTAATTCCACAAGGATGCAAGCATATGAGAATTGTAAATGAAATTAAATTTTTTCAGAGGTGAAAATAATTTTCCAATGCATTTTCAAACAAAATCCAAAAAGAACCCTAGAATGCAATGGGAGATTTAGTAGATGCACCCAAAATACAATAGTTGAAAAATATTCTATAAGAGGAGGAAAACCAGGACTCCACATGGTTTAATACATAAATGAGCTTTGACCTAGGATCACAACCCTTTCAAAAGTAGCCAGTCCTTATCCTCTGGAGGACTACATTTGAAAAGGAAGAACCCTTTCACACAAGAAAATCAAAATTTATAGATCTAATAGGGTTGCTAACTTGTTACCCATTTATTTAGCTTCACCAAGCTTGGATAATAGTAGTGAAATCTACATATCAAAGTATGATTTAGGTAGGTCTTTTTTGGTACTAAGAATTTATCCTCGAATTCCACAATCTTTGTATCATGTTGGTTAAACCTTATCCTATGTGGGAAAAGACTAATTTGGATAGGGGATCCTAGATTTAGGTCATTATTCAAAGAAGGATGAAGCTCAACTAGTAATTGGTGCAGCTATCCCATTGAATGGACTAGAGAAGTCCTTATATAAATGAAACTCAAGTGAATGAAAATGCTTTGCTCTTCCATTTGTTGTAGGATTTAAAGGATCCACTAGAATAAGTTGCTAGCCCAAAAAAAACCTTAGAAATTCATGAAGACTTGGAATAATCCTTTCCAAATCCTAAACTATTCATTGCTATTTTTTTCTTGGATCTCAAATATCCACAATCTCCCAAGTTTGACACACATGATTTAGAGCTATATACAATCTATGAACCAACACAATAACTATCTTTTGAATTTTTGGGGCATATGAATCTTTCCTCAAATCATTAGATTTGATTGAAACCCTAGTGATTTGATTGAGTTTTTCTAAAGTAAATTTTTTATTATTATTTAAATAATATCTCTAGATATAATGCAAGGGTGGTTTTATTTTCTCACAAGGATAAATTTAACTAGCATATTACATTTCTTAAAAATTAAAATCATTGTGCAATATGAGAGCATAGAAATTTCACTCTCTTACATTTGAAAAACACATATAAGTAGTTCATTAAAGACAAACATAAATGACACAATTACTCAAAATTGATGGTTTACACATTTTATGCAGACAAATACAAATAATAATAATTAAAAAAATAGATGACTTGTTAATAACCCAACCTAATAATAAATGCCGCAATTATTAGAGCTATAACCATCCCCAAGAATTTTATAAAAAGACCTATTGATTACTGATTTACAAACTAAAATAAATAAATATGTAAATCAACTTTCTACGTTGATTCACAACCCTAAAATAATATGCATTATATTATAAATCGCATCACCCAATTAATATTCTTTAAAAAAGAACACAAAAATTAATCATTAACTATTGAACAATAACTTAAATTATGAATATTAAGATTGTATCCAAATTTTAGAAAATTTTAAATTATGAAGATTAAGATTGTAACCAAATTTTAGAAGTTTTACATATTTATTTACCATGATGATAGACTTAGACTTATTAATGTAAAAACATCTAAAACCGTATTTAACTTTGGAAACCAACATGCTGAACAAGTTACTTAATCATTGAAGTACTACTAGCAGTCACATGCACATGCATGGAACGATCAGTCAATAGGGTGCAACACGAATGGCTATTGATGGAGTGCGAAGCGGGAGGGTTTTTTTTCATAGGGTGCAATCGGAGGTGTAAATAGGCAATATGAAACAATGTGAAGTTAGTTCATATTAGAAAGTGGACGTTATGAATTTGAACTCTATGTACAATTTAAGGTTATAAACGAAATGATTTTCACAAAAATATTTTTTTTTCTATATATATATTCATTCAATATGAGCATAGTAAAGTATTATAAACTTGAATGTGACATTAAGAACTATTTGCATAAAATGGGTAAATGGCTTTTGTATTTTGGAATGAAAATTTATTAGTTGGAAATTGGCTACCAAATTGGCTATCAATTTCTAGAGTAAAATTATACGTCATGTTGAACGAATGGTTTTAAATTCATTAAAGGGTTTTTCTTTTACAAAGATTTATTAGTGATGTGTTTTATCGCTAAGATTGAATTAATGAGAATGTTTTTGAAAAAGTGATTCCATTAGTATAGTTATGTCTTTTATTAGTAAGATTGGGGGAAAAAGTATTATTTTAAAAATTTATTTTGTATATTCATTCAATATGAGCAGAGTAAAGTATTATAAGCTTGAATCTGACATTAAGAACTATTTGCATAAAATGGGTAAATGGTTTTTGTGTTTTGGAATGAAAATTTATTAGTTGGAAATTGGCTATTGAATTGGCTATCAAATTCTAGAATAAAATTATATGTCATGTTGAACGAATGGTTTTAAATTCATTAAACGGTTTTGCTTTTTTAAAGACTTATTAGTCATGTGTTTTATCGCTAAGATTGAATTAACAAGAATTCTTATGGAAAAGTGATTCCATTAGTATAGTTACATCTTTCATTAGTAAGATTTGGAAAACAGTATTCTTTTAAAAAGTTATTTTGTTATTGTTTTTATTAGTTATAATGGTCATGAAAAATGAGTTTTCCAAATAGGAAAGATGTTATAAATAGTATTTACTTCATAATTTAGTGAATGCAATGAAAGGAAACACATACTTTGTATTGTTATTTTAATTGAATTAGAAGGTACACATTGTTTTCAAGGAAAATTAGGAAGATGTTACCAAATTTTTAGAATGATTTGTGTACACATGTATATATATGTAACAACAGATATCGTGGAGATTCATCATACATTATTATTTTACTTGAATCAGAAGGTACACCTTGTTTTGAGGCAACATGAGAAACATGATACTAAATCTATACAAGAATTTGTGCACAGATGTATGTATGTAACAACAAATATATGACATCATATGTAAAACTAGAAAACCAATGCTCATTTTCCTCCCTACCATATTGGCATCATGGAGCCCCATGTACTCTATCCAAACCCTCAAGAAAGAGAAGGATGACACGCACACGAGAGATGTCAAGTAGTTTCATCGTACATTACACAATACAAATCTTGGGAAAACTTTGGTGTTTCCATATATAAAATCTGATATTGTTGTGTTTTCATCGATGTTGCAACTTGTAAGCAAAAACGTATCTTGGTTTTCCAATCCCTTTGTATGCTTAAACCTAGTTCCTACAAATGGAATATAGGGGTATGCTAGTGGAAAATGAAGGAAAATAAAAAAGGAAGGATAAAAAGCAAGTATATAGGTAAAATTAATATATACAATGTGAGGCTAAAAATAATGAATAATTTTTACAATTAGTTAACCAAAGTTGTCTATTGACAGTGGGAAAGTGTCATACTTACACTATTGATAATCTTTGACAAGGATGAGTTGCATTGGAGTAAGTTGTAGGAGCATGGAAGAATTTGAGATAGAGAGTCTTCAATGCGTATTATACTTTTGCTAGAAATTAATCAAAATGATATACATACACAATAAAATAGGTTAGCACTACTCACTGAAAATAGAAGTAGATAAAGCAGAATATTTTGAATGCATGGCATCTTGGCAAGGGATTGTCTATAAGCAATCTATTGGAGAAGTTAAAAAGAGAGTTGTGGGAACAATAAAAAGTGCAACAATGGGTATGATGGGATCTAAAGGCAATAGAAATAGTCACGTACAAAATGAAAACTAAGTCAACCATGACATTGTAAACAGTTTAGTTGAAAGGAGCAATAAACAACATTCTCATGTGCTTCCGGGGATGAACAATGTGATGGTATCAACAGATTGTTTGTTCGATTAGAGCAGATGAGAGTAGGGTTTTGTTGTTGTCCACAACCATGTAAACCAATGGTCATTGTCCTCCCTTTCATATTGGCATCATGAAGCCTCATGAGCTCTAGACAAACCCCCGAGCAAAAAAAGGAGTTAAGGTCCATGTAGAATCCCATGGACACTTATTCTATACCACAAAAAAGAGACTTGGGGAAGGAAGTGTGTTTTGAATCAAATTTTGTAACATTGTAGTGTTTTCTTTTAGCCTGAGAAGTTCATGGAAAAGAGATATCCTGGCAAAGAATTAGCATAATGGGGTTTGAAGACTGTTAGAAGAATATGGATAAAAGGAATATATAGAACAATGCACAATAAGTAGAAAGGTCCATCTAACTTCATAATGCAAGTTTAAATCTACCTATATTAAAAATATAACTACATTCTAAGGAAGAATATAGTCAAAGTAGTCAACAAATTGAGATGTCAATTGTTATATAGATTGGCTACTGATACATATGGTTTTTGAATCCCTTTGCATGCTTAACCCTAGTTCCTGCAAATGCAATATAAGGGTATGTTAGTGGAAAATCATGGAAAATCAAGAAGAAAGGATAAAAAGTAAGTATGCGGGTAAAATTAATATATACAATGTAAGGCTAAAAACAATGAATAATTTTTACAATTAATTAACCAAATCCATCTATTGACAATGGGAAAGTGTCATACTTACAAACATTGTTGATTGTATTCAAGAACGGTGAGCTGCATTGGACTAACTCACAGGAGGAAGAAAGAATTTGAAATAGAGAGCATACAACACACTAATTTTCTTGAATGTGTATTATATTTCTGCAACAATATAAAACAAAATAATATACATATAGAATAAAAGAGGTTAGCACTATTTGCTATAAATAGAAATAGATAAAGTGGACTATTTTGAATGCATCGTATCTTGGTAAGGAAATTATCTATAAGTAATCTATTGGAGAAGTCAAAAAGAGAGGTGTGGAAATAATGACAAGTTCAATGGTTGGCATCATGGGATTTGAAAGCAAAACATGTAACCACGTACAAAATGAAAACCAAGCCAACCATGACATTCTAAATGGTTAAGTGGAATGAAGCAATAGACACCACTCTCATGTGCTTTTAGGGATAGACAATGTGACACTATCAACAGATTGTTTGTCCACTCAGAAACACATGAGAGCAGTGTCTGGTTGTTGTTCACCACATAATTTAATGCATGTTTTCCTCCCTACCATATTGGCATCATGAAGCCTCATGGGATCTAGCCAAACCCCAGAGTTGAAAAAGGAGTTAAGGTCCATGGAAAATCCCATGGACTCTTATCATACACTATAGGAAAATAAGCTTGGGGAAAGATGAGTGTATTGAATGAAATTCTATAACATTTTAGTGTTTTTTGTGGGCTAAGAGGTACACGAGAAACATATATCCTAGCAAAGAATTAGCATAATGGGATTTCAAGACAGTTACAAGAAGATGGGTAAATGGAATATATAGAAGAATGGATAATAAGTAGAAAGGTCCATCTAACTTCATAGTGTGAGTTTAAATCTACCTATATTAAAAAGACAACTGCAAACTAAGGAATAATATAGTAAAAATGGTCAACGAATTGAGACGTCAATTGTTACATAAGCTGCCTATTGATACATAATGGACATTTTTCTTTACAAGATAGGGGAAAAAGAATGTCATAAAAAATATTGAAACAAAACAAGCAATCTATGGGACATTTGGCTTGTCAAATTAGAATAGAAACAAGTAGATGAAATAGACAAATTGTAAAAGAAGTATTAGGAAAGAACTTTAAGAATTAGAGATAAATGAGAGATGATTGAAACCCACAAAGAAACATAGTGATACAAGAGAAGCAATCTCTATAAGAGCTGGCATGTTTAAACAAAATTTCTCACATGGTGAAAGACTTGGCTTTTGTTTGCATCTATGTAGCTATGGGGCTATGTGGTTTTTATTAGTAGCCCCAAGTAGTTTGTTGCAGGCAGCTTGAAACATATGAGGGAAAAAGAATATCATGAAACATATTGATATAAGATTCAACCTACATTGTTTCATAGTAGATATTGAAGAAAAATAAAGGACTTGTATAACAGGTATTAGAATAACACTTGTTTGGCAGTAAATATCATATAGAAAGAGAAAAATTGTATTGAGTGCCCTAAAAGATAGATAGATACATATGCACATATATATATGTATTCAATTCCTTGATTGATATATAAAAATACCAATATAGACAGATGTACATATGCATATATCTAGACAAAGATATACACACATATGTATATCTAAACAGGATTGTATATTATGTTTATCTATATTTATGTAGTCTATGATTTTAAGTAGAGTTTAAAATAGCATGTATAAGTATTGTCTATGTTGTGTTAAAATCACCAATACATAGTTATAGCATTGAATCATATAGTATTGAGATGTTGATAAGAACAGAGCATTTAATTGTGTAGTATGTGTAACATATTCATAATGCTAGAATGGCTCTTATGGCAATGCAACTGAATCAATATATTTTCTTACATATTTTGCAGTATACTTTCCCATACTATAACATTGAATATTGCATTTACTTCCTATTGCGCCATTGCACCACAATACATATTTTATATATATATATATATATATATATACATATATTTATATATATACATATATTTATATATATATATATATACATATATTTATATATATATATATACACACGTACATATATATACATATACATATATACACATACATATATATAGATATAGATATATAGATACATATATATATACATATATATATGTATATATATACATGCATATATTGTAAAATCAGGCTCCACTATTTTCCATTAAATATTATAGACAAACAGACAAATTGTAAAAAAACTAAATTAGGAAAACACTAGAGAATGGCATACATCTGATTCTTAAGTATCATCCTAATACCTCTTACAACTGTTACATAGACTGCTTCCCTTCTATAAATATGTTGCATGATACTATTTTTCCGTCATCTATTCAAAGCTTCCTATAACAAATTGTTAATCACCATTGTTTTTTTATTTGTAAGGCAAGAAAATGTATTAGTTAAGTTGCATTGTCAAAAGATCCATTGCAGTGTTGCTTGTGTATGAGGCTATTACAAGAATAGTCATCCTTGGGTTTGTTCTATAACAGATTTGAGGGTTTTGAAATTATTGTGCTGTGAAGTGTGTAAGTCATTTACCTGGGTATTTTGCATAAATGTTTTGTCCATAATATTGAATACCAAATGATGCAGCTCAAATTTCCAATTAAGCATGTGGTGTTATATGCATTATGGACAGATTATTCCATCATATAATTGTTGCCATAACATAGAGAAAGTAGGTGGTTCCTTGAAGAACTGGGTTTGAATAATTGATTTGGCAAGTTGGAAGGATAAACATATTTTTCGATCTTTATAGAGTTCTATTACAATTTCCCTATTTCTCTATATGTAAACATGGACCGTTGGGGGTGGTGGATTTATTGTCCTTGATACATGGAAGATGAATGGTAAGTGTTTTTTTGCACGAGGGTGGAGCTTAGCAATTACATGGGTTGGGGGTGGTGGAGTTGGTGTCCTCAAACAAGGTAAATACAATATTCAATGTTGTAATATGGGAAAGTATACTTTGATGAAGTTATCCTATCAAAAGAGCCATTGTGGTGTTGGTTTGATAGCAGACTATTTTTAAAATCATTGCATTTGCCTCCATTTTTTAGCAGATTGCAGGGTTTTGAAACTATGGTGCTCTAGAATATGTAAATCATTTCACATGGGTATTTTTTAAAAGTATTGATGGTTAATTAATTGAGATTGGAAATAATGGATAGTTTGTAAATAATGATTTTATTACAATTCCAACACCCGCAAAGAGTGATAATCTCTTTGAAGTCTCCAAAATGGGTATAACGTCAAAGATTAAAACATATAACAAGAAGACATTAACAATAAATTAATCATATATGCAAAACACCAATGTAAAAAAGAGTATAACCCTACAAACTTCATTGAAAAATCCAACTACATCATCTCATACTAAATATTATAGAGAAATAGAGAAATTGTAAAAGAGGTATTAGAATAAAACTAATGTAGCTTGGATTCTCGATTAAGTCTGTATATATATAAACACATATGTACATATGTATATATATCCCTGGCTGGTTTGGTAGGAGAGTATTGTAAAAATTATCGACTTCGGCTCCGTTTCCTGGGAGGTTGAAGGGTTTTAAAACTGTTGCCCTCCTGAATCTATAAGTAAGTATACATGGGTGTTTTGCAAAAATTATTTGTTTATTTGTTTATGTTAAACTTGTTGTTGTGTGGAATCTGTAAGTCATTTTGTATGGGTGTTTGGCATTATGGTTTTATATGGATGAAGAAATTGTAGTTAAATCTTGTTTCTTTCGCCAAAAAAATATTTTTCTCCCAAAAGATGAAAAGATAATTGTAGGAACATGGAAAAATGTAATATGTAGAGTAGACTATGGTTACTACAGTCAAGTGTATGTAAGTATGTGGTTGTAGTTTCTGCCAAGATTTCTGTTAGGCGAGCGATGAATTGGATTTGTTGACACCAGGGACACCCCATTGGGTGGGAACTTGTATGGGTTTTTCTTTTTTTTTTTGGCAACATGGAGCTTGGTAATTATGTGAGTTGGAAACGATGGAGCTAGTGGACTCAATACACGAGAACTAAAAGTGGCAGATCTGGTGGGCGCAATGTTGAGAGGGCCTCAGAAGAGGTTGGGGATTTCTCTAAGGTGGGAGATGCAGTGGTTGGTGGGGTCTTTAGTTTCCCTATGCCAAGTTTTGGCCTCTCCCTTGGCGTTACTGATTTTGATGTTGTTGTGGTTAATGTTGAGTGTTGGAGGGCTAGTTTTTGGCCCTTTGTGTTTTCTGGTGCAGTGTGTTTTCCTCTTCTGCTTTGTTGTTCCCTGCAAGGAGTGTGCGGTTGCTCGGGTGTCTTTGGGGTTTTTGGGTTGAAGAAGAG